>VDFB02072023.1:0-143194 GCA_007258455.2 Sequoia sempervirens
AAAGTTCATGTACATACAATAACTCTTTTTTGATCATATTCACTATGTACATGGGATCAATGAGTATTCCCCTTTTCGGGTTTCTGCAAACTTGATATAAAGAAGACCATCGAGTGTAGTTATAGAAGAATCAATATATGTAAGAGAAGTGTCAAAAAAAATATTGGTTTTTCCTTTATTATTTTGAATATTAATAATGTTTATAAAGATGGAAAATCATTATCATCTTCTTCATTATCATTGTATTGAACAAAGTTTGTTGAATGAATTGGCAATGGGCTTGTAAATATTTGTAAGTATTGATTAGGTGAAAAAACCAATTTATTTACTTTGTCATTAATAGGTCATCCAATTGGATTTGATTAGAATGAGGTCTTGCACTTGGTTATAAATATGCTTACATCTTTCCATATCATGTCGAGGTGAACGATGATATCGAAAAAATGTTTTTGCATTGATTAAAGTTTGGTGGTAAAGGTTTAATTGTTTGAATATGACTAATTGGAGGAAGTTGAATCATATTCTTGTTTAAAAATTGCAACATGATCACATGGAGAGAATCAAACAACTATGAAAATTTCCTATCTCATGGCCTAAATTTATATCTAGAGTTATGTTTATAGTAGTTACTTCTATCTCAATATTATGAGCAGTTTGACATGAATGTTTATCAAGTAATGAATATTTTGTTTTTCTTTTTAAATGATTGATAGTTGTTTTGAGGCATGACTTATATGATTGACCAATAGGAGCCTATGAAGGGGTACCTTCATACCAACTAATCGATATTCGATAATCATGAAGGGTTATACAAAAATGTGTTAAGGATGGATATTTCATTAGCAATTTCTTATCTTGAATATTAGGTTGTAAGTTACCTATAAACACCCTTTTAATGTCAACATCTTGAAGACTATAGGAGAATTTCAAATAAAGGGATTAGTATCATTTCATAAAGTTTTTTATTTTCTCTTTAGGTCCTTGATTACAATGAACTAAATTTGTTAATGTAACTTGAGGACTGATGTTCACTTGAAAGTGTTGGAGGAAATCATTAATGAGTTGTGTAAAGGAGGTAATTGATTGTTTGACAATGAACAAAACCAATCCAAGGCCATATCTTTCAATAATCTAGAAAAGAGTTTCACTATGAGTGAATCTTCAAAAATAAAGTCTCTACACAAGGTAGTAAAAACTAACAAATGGTTATTAGGATATTTTTTACCATTGTACTTTCCAAAGCGAGGTATTTCAATGTTTTGTAGTATAGGTGT
Organism: Sequoia sempervirens; assembly: GCA_007258455.2. Lineage (NCBI taxonomy): Eukaryota > Viridiplantae > Streptophyta > Pinopsida > Cupressales > Cupressaceae > Sequoia > Sequoia sempervirens. Next base: position 1,275 of record VDFB02072023.1, read on the forward strand.
ATTTAAAATAGTGAACATTAATGAACTATGTGTAAGGTATTTTGGATGTTTACTATTGGTTTGATTTTGGTTTAAGTTTGAAATTTGTTGTTGTAATAATCTCATGCTTTAAATAAAAAAGTTGATTTATCACAAAATCATTGGGCCACATGTTGTGAGAGTTTTTCAAGTATGGTGAACTAGTATGGAGGAATGGTGGGATATTATATTTCATGTTTAGGAGGGGTGATGAATATGAAGGTGTTATAGGTGAAGGGACAAAACTATTATAATTTCCACTAGAAATTCCTAAGCTTGAGTTTAAACCATTGTTATATTCCATCATTGATGCTATGATTGGAGGTGTAAAGTTGGGAATAGAAGGCATTATTGTGGGAGAGGAAACTTATTTTCCAAAAGGATTTTGAGCATTAGTCAAAAATTTCGTGAAACTAGCTACCAAAGGAATATTAGAATCTACTATATTAGCTAGGCTACGTAACACTTCTATCCCTTCCTAATCATTTACCAACTTCCCAATGCTATCCAAAAGAGGGATTGCTTCTCCATCCAAAGGTTCAATGCTTAAGAATTGTTGAATTCATTGTAGGTCTTTATCCAATTATTCTAGATTATCATTGGGGACCTTAGAAATAACATATGCCAAGTCCACATAAATGTTAGGTTACAAAAAAGACATGGGTAATGTAGGACTAGGGAGGGAATATAAGATGGATTGGGTAGACATTATACGTTGAGTGAAAGAGTTATAAGAATCAAGCTCAACATTGGCTATGATTGCAACATAGGAAGCCATAAGTCTACAACTACATCTCACGTGGGTATTAGTGAAGTGACACAAGGTCATGAAGCTCATAAATTTTCTACAAGATTCAAAACAATTTAATGCTAATGCCTGATTAAATATAAAAACAAATCAATCTAATTAAAATCAGACAATATAAATGAAAATAGTATAAAAATACCCTAGTTTTTTTTAAAATCCAACAAAAACCCTAGTTTTTAACAAAAATTAATAAAATTCTCTAATTTTTAATCCAAATACATAAAAAACACTATTTTTAAGTGAAAATCCATTGCAAACATTCAATTTTCATCAAAATCCATGCTAAATTCAACTTTTTCATAAAAAATCTACCAAAAAACCCTATTTTGAAAAAAATCAACTAAAATTAAACAAATCTAATTGAAAATTTGATTAGAGAAAATAAAAAATCAAGAATTTTACCTATTGGAGATGGATTTCAAATCAAATATCTGATTTGCGTTTTCCACTGTGCGCCCGCCACGGTTGAGCCAAATGCAAATGTGAAAATGAGTTTTGGTCGCCTGAATTTTTTTTTATATATATGTCAACAAAATCGGATATCCGATTTGGATCGGATATCCGATTCTTAAATCTAAGTTTTTCCTCTACCTCGGTAGTCACCCGAGCCCCAAAAAGTCAACTCAGCATTTTCGTATTTTTGAGTCGTAGAAACACATATTTTTTTCTCCATTGCCACTTTTTGGCATACCATGATCCTGCACATGCCCGTTACACGAGGCTATTTTTACTGGAAATAAAAGGCTCAAGTTAAATGGTTACAAGAGAGGGATAATTTTTCTTCTTCTTCTTCAACTCTTTGAAGGCTAGGAGACATGGTAATATGATCCCTTTTCTTATGAATTCTAGGGGTGAACGTTTGTCCTCTTTGGGAGATATCTCTAGAGAAGCTTCACAATACTTTGCTTACTTGTTTAGGGAGGACTCTTCAAATATGTTGGAGCTAAAGAAAATCACGTTGTATTCCCTCTATGGTTTCTATGGAAATGAATGTGTACCTCTTGGGTTGCATTTCCCTAAAGGAATTAGAGGCCATTGCCTTTCAAATGATGAAGGGGAAATCCCCTGGTCCCTATAGCTTTCCAATTGAATTCTTTCAGAAATTTTGGGACATTTTAAATATGGATATTTATATTAGAGGTGGTTCATGAATCTCAGAGGAATAAGTAAATGCTAAGGACTATGAATTCCACTTTTCTTGTTCTCATCCTAAAATGTGATGAGGCAGATAGACCGAGTTTGTTTCAACCCATTTCTCTTTGCAATGTGGTATATAAAATTATTTCCAAGTTGATTGCAAAGAGGTTTAAGTAGTGGATTAGTAGGCTTATCTCTGAGGAACAAGGAGGCTTTAAGGTAGATAGGAAAATCTTGGATGGTGTGGTCATTGCCACTGAAATGATTTAGTCCATGGAAACCTCTAAATAAAAAGCTATGTTTGAATCAAGATAGATATGCAAAGGCATATGACAGAGTTAAGTTGTCCTTGAGTAAAGTGCTTATTTCTTTTTGTTTTGTTGAGGAGTGGTCTATGTCGGTTATGAGTTACATCATGACCACTTCTTTTTCGTTGTAGATTAATGGGGAACTATCTTTCTTATTTGGGGCCTCTAGAGGCCTCCAATAGGGGGATCCTCTTCTTAATTATTCATATTTTTCAAGGCTGAAAGTTTGGGGAGAGTTAATAATAATAATAATGTGGCACAAGGTCTTATCCAAAACCTTGGTCTGGGGGCAATGGTTTACCTCCTCAGTCATATCTACAATTTGTTGATGATATTGCTTTGATGGGCATGGCCAAGGTTAGAGAGGACACTAATATGTGTAAGGCTTTAGAAATTTATCTTGATGCTTTTGGGAAGATGATTAATGAGGGTAAATATTTCATTTTATTCTTTTTAATACTCCAAGGCTTATTCAACAGTGGATTGCTCATATTTTGAGGTTTCACATTGTTTCTCTACCTTTGATTTATCTAGAAATTCCTATCTGTTCGGGTACCATCCTTAGGGGCTCATGGAAAAATATTTTAGACAAGTTTTGTGCAAAGGTGAATCATTGGGCTCATAGATGGCTGTCTTTCATTGGTCGGGTTCAACTTCTTAAGTCAGTGGTTCAGACTCTTTCCAATTACAGGTATATGCTCCAGGTGGCTCCCATTGGTTTTATTAAGGATTTAGACTCTCTGACTAGGAAATTCCTATGGATTGGCCGCTTATTGTCTTCTAAGAGGAGCCTTGTGAAGAGGGATATTATTTGTAGGCCGAAGTAGTTTGATGGCCTCAGGCTACAAAATTCCACTTTGACTAGTTTGGTGTTGTCTGCCAAGCTTTATTAGAGATGGTTTTTGGAATAGGATTATATCTGGGCTAGGATTATTTCTCATAAATATCTAAGCAAGGTGTTGATGGAGAAGGTTCCTTGGTACCCACTTGTGGGGAAAGACTCCATGAGTTTAGAAATGCTTAAAAAAGGTGTTATGTTGATCAAGGAGGGTTTGTTATGGATTTGTAATAGGGGGTCTGAGGCTCTCTTTTGGTTTGACTCTTGAGATGGGTTTTCCCCTATCATGAGAAAATATGAAAATCTCTAGGATCTTTTTCAATGCTTCTTGGATGTCAGTTGGTCTCGGGTGATTTATTTCAAGACCTCCTACCTATGTGGGCGTGTAGAGGTGTCTAGATGGAAGATTCCTAGTGAGTAGCTAGTGGTTGGTTTGGAAGAGGATTGTGTTGAGCTTCATAACATTCTAGCAGGTAGACAGTGCAACTCTCTTAGGGATAAGGATACTTTAGCTTGTAGTTTGGACCCTAAGGAAGTTTTCACAATGGCTACTAGGTATTAGGAGTTGATTTCTCAGAAGTATGGTGGGTTGGAAGTTCCTTGGTGGAAAAATGTTTGGAATAAGTTCTCCCAGTTTGTGTGATTGTTTCATGTGGACCTTAGCTTGGAACATATGTTCAACTTGGGAAAATATTCGAAAGTGGGGATTCTAGGGCCCATTGGTTTGTGTTCTTTGTGACTGTAGTGAGGAGGACTCATCTCACTAGTTCTTTTGATGTCATTTCTCTATGCTTATTTAGCATTTTTGGTGGGGTATTTGGAGACATCCTTGTGTTCATCCCTCTTATCTAGTTGAATTTTGGAGTAGTCTGGGGAGACCCCCAATGCATGCCTCTTTCCTCTTGATTGTGTGGTGCATTGGCCCTGCTTTCATCCTTTGGAAAATCTAGCTGGAAATGAATTATAAGGTTTTTTGTGGGGGAAAGTTGATGATCCAACAGGTTTGGCAAAGAATTTTTTTGTATGATTCAAGAGACTATGAATGCTAAATGTGAAGTGGTCTTTCCTTTAAAAAAGGAGGATGATGAGATCATTAATAGATTGGGCCTACAACTCTTTTTGTGTCCAAAGAGGTAGGCTTGCTAAAAAGAAGGTTCAGAGAGTTGGGAGTTGGTCTTCTCCTCTAGTGGATGTTTTGAAGATCAACACTGATGGATCCTCTAGGGGTAATCCTGGGCCTATTGGGATTGATGGGGCTAGGAGAGATAGCTTTGGTTTCTTTATTTTCCTAATTTCCATTCATAAAGGGTAGAAATCCAATAATATTATGGAGGGGTTGGCAATTTTTTGGGCTATTGAGTGTGCTTGTGCCCTTGGTTGGCGTAAGATTATTTGTGAATTTGAATCTTACATCATCTTTAATTTTTTTACTAAGAAGAATTTGGAGGGGGTTAATTGAAAACTTGCTTTAGTTGTATGACATATTTGGTAGTTGTGTTCCATGTTGGAGGTGGTATCTTTTACTCATATCCCTCAAGAATGGAATAGGGTTTTTGACTGTTTGGCCAAATGGGCTTTTGAGCATCCTGGGGACTGGAAGATTGAGGGATGGGAGTAGTTATCCCTTGATTACTGCCAAGTTTTAGAGAAGATTATTTTGGAGGATATCGCTGGTTGATGTTGATGTTTTGCTGGCTTGGTCGTGGTTTTGTATCTTGGTTGGGTTTTAGCTAGTCTAGGGATCCTATTTTTCTTTGGGTGCCTTTGGGGACCCTAATTTATTTTTATTAGTGACTTTCTTATATCAATAAGTTTTTACTCTCTTTATTCAAATAATATTTAATAGTTATTAGAATTAAATTAATTTATAATTATGTCTTATTAAAGTTTTAATTATTTAGAATAATATATTTTGACATTAAATTTTTGTTTTTTTAATAAAATAAAATTCAAACTTAATCTAAATTAACAGAGAGAAATGAAAAGAGAGGAAGAGAGGAAACAAAGAAAAAAGAGAGAAATGAAGAGAGAAAGAGAGAGAAAATGAGATAAAGGAGAAGATAAACAAAGAGAGATAAAGAGAGTTAGAGAGAGGGAGAGAGAGAGATAAAAAAGAGAGAAGAGAGATAAACAAAAATAGAGAGAGAAAGGGAAGTAGAGAGATAGAGAGGGAGACAAAGAGATATATAGAGATAGAAAGAGATATAGAGAGGAAAATGGAAAAAAGGGAGAAAGGAAGAGAGAGAAAGAGAGGGGGAGAAAAAGTAGGAGAAATATCTCTCTCCCTCTCCCTCTATACTCTCTCTCCATTACTTGTCTTTCTCACCTCCTTTCTCTCTCAGTCTTGCCCCTCTATCTCTATCTCTATATTTCTCCCCCATCACTTTCACTCATCTCTTTCCATCCTTATCTCTCTATCTTTATCTCCCTATCTCTCTATCTCTCTTCTTATCCCTCTCTATCTCTCAATATCTCCTGAGTTATCTACAACACTCCCTTTCTCCCTCTCTATCTATTAAGCTATCTCTCCCTCTCTCCCCCTCTCTCTCTTATTCACTCCATCTCTCACACTCTATATCCCTATCTTTATTTCTCTCTTTACCTCTCTCTCACTCCTATCTCTACCTCTTTTTATCCATATATTTCCCTACCTCTATCTCCCTATCTCTCTATCTCTTTCCCTATCCCTCTCTGTATCTCTATATCACCCTCTATCAATATATTTCCCTCTCTATATATTGAGCTATCTCTCCCTCTCCCCCTCTTCTCCCTCCCTCTCTAGCCCTTCTCTCTCTACCCATTTATCTCTCTCTCTCTATATATATATCCCTTACATCTCTACATCTCCCTCTTTCTACATCTCCTTATATCTCTATTACTCTATCTCAACATCTATATCTCCATCTATCCCTCTCTCTTCCTCTTTATCTCTCCATCTCTATCTCTCTATCTCTCTCTATCTTTATCTCTCCCTCTATCTCTCTCTACCTCTTATCTTCCTCGATCCCACTGTATCTCTAGACATACATCATCTCTCTATCCATCCATATCTCTCCCTCTCTCTAACTCTTCTTATACCTCTATATCTACATCTATTTGCTTATCTGTCTCTACCTCTCCATATTTATTCTTCCATCTCTCTATCTCCATCATAATATCTCTCCATCTCTCTACCCCTATTATCCCCCTTTCTCTATATATCACTTCATATCTCTATCATTATCTTTCTCTATTCCTCTTTATATATTTATCTCTTCTATCTCTAGCTATCCCTCTCTCCATTCTCTCTTTATACCTCCCCTCCTCTCCATATCCATCTCCTTATCCATCTTCATCTTCATCTCCATCTCCATTTCCATCTCTATCTTTCTCTCTAGATATCTATCTCTTTACACCTCTCTCTTGCTCTTTCCCCCTCTATATATCCATATTTCTATCCCTATCTCTCCCTCTCTCCCTATTGTAAACACAATATCAGCCTTTTGGTAATGGAGCTTAATTATCTTCTCAATACAAAGGTTTTGTTCCAGTTATGTTTGAATCCCTAAAATTGGACGTATAGTTGATTTGAAGTTATCACTTTGTTGCACAAAAAACATCATTTGTTAAATTTCCTATCAATTGACTTTGTGTATTGCACAAATTTATGTAAAAAATAAACCAGTTTTTTTCATTTTTGACCTTCTACACCTCTTCGGTGTACCCATTGCACACCAAGATGAAATTTCTAGTATATAGATTTATTAAAAATGTGTATGCTAGTAGCATTCCTAGACTAGATAGATATAAATATATATTTTTTAATGATTTTAAAATTAAAATTAAAATTAAAAAATATATATTTTTTATAAATTACAATCAATATAATATTATAATTAATAATTTAAATTTTAACTAAAAAATTACAATATTTATAATTATTTGTAATGGTTAAATTTAATTTGCAACAAGTTCACAAAAATTATAAACATAAAAAATAATTAGTAAATATTTTAGATGCAAGTTAATTAAAATTATTAATTAAATTATATGTATGATGGTTATCACTATAATCATTATATCCATATTTTAAGTTTAAAATTACAAATGAAAACTATAATTGTTATTTTTCAAATCTAATGATTTATACATAAAAATAAATAGAATATATTGTTGATATATTTTATTATACATTTGATTATTAAATTCACATATTATTAGTGTAAATTGGTATGTTAATTATATTAAATAGATTATTAGTAGAGAGACTATATATTTTTGTTTTATATAGAATATTGATTAAATATTTTATATATTTAAATATTACAGATTTTATCAAAAAATTATATTTATTGAAATGTAAATTATAATATTATTTATTTGATATTGTAATATTTACAAAATATGTGTTTTAAAATAATCAATTTAAATTTTTTTACATATATATTATTGAAATTTTATAATAATAATTTATAAACTAATAATTGTGTTTTTATATTGAAATGAAGAGGTTTAATATTAATGTTCAAAGTAATATAAAAGTATTTGAATATGTATATATTATGCATTTTATTTAAATAATATTTTAATGTATAATTTCAATAATTATTTAAAGATGAATTGAAAGGATTATTTACTGATTAATTTGAACTTATATTAAAACTTGCAATGTTTTGAATGTGAAACCTTGAGAAAAGTTATTCATCCTATTATTATTAAATAAAGAGATGTAAATGTTGTAGTGTAGAAAAATGTATCCCAATACATTTTCACACTCGTTTGGGCCCTCCCTGCTAAAAGTGGGCTTCTTTATGCCTTATTTGATCCTATTTTGCATCCACAAGCCTAATTAAATGCATTTTTTCTCAAGATAATCCTAAAATTTAATAAATGACAAATCATGATTCAGTATTTGAGGTTATGTGTTCTAGATCTAGTGATTTGGGACTCATATGCTACCTTGGGCATATGGGTCCCACCTAGGTTTTGGGGCCTAATTTTAAACATTGCATTAAACAAGACACTTCTTGGAGTTTGTGTCTTGTGTTTAAGACACTGGGACTCATACACCCAAGGTGGCATATGAGTCTTACTTTAACTAGGACTTATTTTAAATCAAATTCTTGGTAGGATTTTATCATCCTAGATCTGATGTCAGCTTGTAATGTTGTAATTTCAAGAAATTTAGCATAAACAAGTATAAATACAAGGTTTTTTCACATAGTTTATCCTAACAAGATCTAGAAAGCATTCAAGAGCTAATTATCAAGCATTTTGGAGCATCAATTCAAGATTCAAGCATCATGTCAAAGTCTTCATGCATCATGTGTATTTGTGAGCTAACATTTGTGATGTAGGTTTTCATGTTTCAAGCAAGCATTCAAAGACATTATCTCATATTAAGATCGAGATTCTAGATACACATCCATTGGAACCATCTAACACAAGATTGTAGCCTTTATTTCAAGGGTTTGGTGAGTTTCAACATTGTATTTTTTTATTCATCATTTCATTTCAAGGTTTAATTACCAAAACAAGGTTTGACCAAGGTAAACCCCTATTCCCTAACACGATAAAAATTTCCCCTTTTCATGTGTGATTGTAGATCTAGGTGAATTAGAGCTTGAAGATCCTTTGAAGACAAAGTTGCAAGATTGAAGAAAGTTGTCAAGAAGTTGTCATCTTCTCAAAAAATCACCTACAAATCAAAAATCATACTTTTCAAACTTGAAGATTGAACAAGACAAAAGCTACAACAGATCACCAGAGGCTACAAAAGTTTTGGTCAAACCCTAATATTGGGACTAAATCACTCCTCTAGGTTTATGAGTCCTAGTATACCTATATAGTGTATAAAAATGTATCCCTCTAGATTTTTCACACTTTTTTGGGCACTCCCTACTAAAATTGGGCTTCGTTATGCCTTATTCGGTCCTATTTTGCATCCACAAGCCTTATCTAATGCATCTTTCTGAGGATAATCCTAACACATATCTAATGATCAATCATAATTTAGTGATTTTTGGTTGTGTGTCCCAAATTTAGTTATCTAGGACTCATACACCACCTTGGGCGTATGGGTCCCACCTAAGTTTTAGGGCTTGATACTGAATTTGACATAGAACTTAACAGTTCTTGAAATTTGTGTCCCAAGCTTAGCCTACTAGGACTCATATGCCACAACTGGCATATGAGTCCCACTTAGGTTGGACCTATTTCAAATTCAAAATCTTGGTGGTAATTTATCCTCCTAGATTTGATGTCAGCTTGTAGTGTTGTAATTTTGATAATTTTGGGATAAACTATTGCAAGATGGTGTGTCACTTGGTCTTCCTTGTAGCACAATGCTTGGGTTTGTGACATGGTCTAACCACCTCCTGTGGATCTTAACTAACACTTGTATGAGGCATTGATAGGTCAAACTTTTGGTGCAATGGAAAGGCCAAAAATTGGTATAAGAGCTAGTAATAGGTTCAAACCCCTTGCTTGTGTTGGGGGGATTGTTGCAAGATGGTGTGTCCCTTGGTATTCCTTGCAACACAACACTTGGGTTTGTGACATGGTCTAACCATCTCCTATGGATCTTAACTAATTCTTGTATGGGGAATTGATAGGTCGACCTTTTGCTGCAATGGAAAGGCCAACATAAACAAGTATAAATACAAGGTTATTTCACATATTTTCTCTGAACAAGACCTAATCTTTCAAGTATTCAAGCACTATAACATATTTATGATCAAAAGAGTTTACAAGAGCATTCAAGAACTGATTATCAAGTGTTTTGGAGCTATATTCAAAATTCAAGCATCATGTCAAAGTCATCATGCATCATGTTTGTTTTTTAGCTAACATTTGTGATGTAGGTTCTTATGATTCAAGCAAGCATTCAAGTCAAGATCTACAACATACAATCAAGAGTCAAGATATACATCCATGCTAGCCATTACATACAAGATTGCAACCTTTGTTCCAAGGATTTGGTAAGTTGTAACATTATATTTTTTTCATTCATCATTCCTTCATCCTATTTCTATTAATTTCAAGGTTTGATTACCAAAATGGGGTTTGACCAAGGAAAACCCCTATCGACTAGAAAAATAATCTTTTTCCTCTCTTTGATGTGTGATTTTTAGATCTATATTGAATATCTATTGAAGAGCAAGATTGGAGAAATTTTTCAAAGTTGCAAAGTGGTCACCTTCCTTGCAAGATCACAGAAAGTCACCTATGGAGCAAAATTCAAAGTTTCAGACTCAAAGATCGGAGAGGAGAGAAGCTACAAGAAGTCACTAGAGGATATCAAATTTTTTTATCAACCTTGATACTAGGACTAAATGACCACTTGTGGTATGAATCCCATTATATAGAGTTTTTAGGCTTTTTATGTAGATCCTGGTTTAGTAGTTCTAGTTTCTGAATTTAGCCTGAAACCCTAAACTAGGACTAAATCACCCCTACTGGCATATGAGTCCCAGTGTGCATTAAAAGTCATAATTTTGGGAGTGCATACCTTGTTTCAAGCATCTTCAATTTTCTAGGTGCCCCTTTGTCCTTTCTCAGTTTATTATTCTGATTCTCAATTTCATATCGTAGGTTGCATAGTTAGATTTGCATATAATTTGCATTTCCTTCTTTCCAAGCCTTTTCTTGGTGGTGAGCCCCCTTTTTTTCTAGTAATAATAACTAAAGAAACCATCCTAACCATCTAACCCATTCCTCAATCAAGCCAATTAGTTGAGGGATCTTGGTTTCCTTTAAGGAGACATAAGTGAAATAGGAGGATGAACCCTAATTTCCCTTTAGCACCATCTCCCAAAAGGTGGAACACTATTTATGAGGTTTCATTTTGGTGAACCTAGACTTAGACACATTATTTTCTAATTTGGAGTGCATTGTAGTCCTAGATTTAGCTTACATTAACTTTGCATTAGGTCTTACATTAGTTAATTTGCATCTAGGGCTTCTAAACTTTGCATTGGTGAAATTACATATAGGTTGCAATTTTTCATCTTACATCATTGAGTTTAATTTGAAATATCTAATTGCACTTAGTCAATATATCATACAAACCATAAAACCTAACATTCACTCATAATTTGCTAAAATTAGTGTTAAAACCCTACTCTGGGTGATTTAGTCTCAGTAGAGGTGGTTTTACCTAATTTCTGGGTATTCTGTGTGGACTATTTTTCAACATTTGAACCCTTTAAAAACCATAAATAGGACTCATACACCCCCTTGGGTGATTGAGTCCCAGATTAGACGTAAAACTTCCATTTACAAAATTGAGAATATTATTTATGTGTTTTTGTTTGCTATTGTAAGATAACTATTTCATTTTTCTGAGTTTCTATTTCATTCATTTCATTAGATCTAGCTTAATTCACTTCATTTTGTGCATTTATTAAATTCAAAATGGCATTTACAACCTTTTATTTTTAGATTGTTGCATAGTGTAATCAACAAGTTACCTCATTTAGAATCTGAAAATTGCATTTACACATCTCATTCTAGGCCATTAAGTTTGTTTAGATTACTTTTCACAAATTTTAGTATCTTTCTTTTCCAAGTTTTCAAAGAAAAATTTAGTCAATACGCATGTTGGTCATTCATTCAATACATTTCCTAGTTATGAGAGTCTCTTATGTAAGAGAGTGAAAATGTTGACACCCTCCTTAACTTGACACCCTCCTTAACTTGACACCCTTCCCATCTCTTCTATTTTTAGGAATGATGTGATAGAAGAATATGTAAGCATAGACAATCATGAAGATCATAGTTGCCCTCCTAATACCTTTTCTATTAGTGGCAAAGGTATCTTGGTGAAAGAAGATGCAATCATTGAGAATCACAGAAGTATTGTTTGTCCTTCTCCTTCTCTCCCTTGTGAAGATATTATGACACAAGAAGATGAGATCATTTCCACTAGTTTACTTAGTCTAAATTCATCTCTCAACACCTCCCCTACTTGTGAGGGTGCCTTAGTGAAAGAGGATACAATTGTGAACGATCATGAAAATCACATTTGTGAGGACATGTGGATTTAAAGTTATAACTTATTATTTCTCTCCTTCCTAATGTCCCTAACATTTTGAAATACCTATTCGAACAAAAGGATCCAATCATTTGTAAGCATGAAAATCATAGTTGTCCTTCTCTTGATGCCTCCCCTATTTGTGATGAAGCTACTTTACAAAATCTAATGATAGAATGTGATGAACCCTTTATTTATCCCTTCCCTAAAAGCTCTCCTAACAGGGTAGAAGTTATGGAACAAGAGAATGAGACCTTAGAAAACAAGAATAAAATCATGGACAATAATGTCAATCACATTTGTCCTTCTCCTAGTATCTCTCCTAATTGTTAAGATATTTTAGTATTAGAAGATCAAACCAATGAAAGTTGTGAGAATCCTATTTTCCTTTCTCCCCCTAGAGAAAACATTATTGAACAAGATAATTCCATCATTGATAAACAAGATAATAGAGCCATTGATAACTCCCTTACTTGTGATGAGGTCATTTTAGAAGAACCAATGTTTGAATGTCATGAACATCTAGTTTGTAGTTCTAAAAACTCTCCTACTAGGAAAGATATCATGGTGGAAGAAAATGAGAACATTCACACATGTCTTTCAAATAATAGTGATGTGACTTCCTTGGATGATGGGGAAAAGATGACAATAGACTCCCCTTCATTAGAAAAACATCAAACCAAAACTGCTAAGCTTATGAATGCACAAGTGTTTGTTAGATCCCCATTGATTATTAGACCTCCTAAATACCCTATGGGACATCCTAAGAATCCTCTAATTATTTACCCACCCTCACAGTGACCACAATCTCAAAACAAACCCGAACTTATCCTCTACCCACCCTTAAACCAACCACAAACTCAAAACAAATCCATCTTCACCCTTGAGCAACCTAAGAATAATGTTTCACATCAATCGAATTATAATACCATTGCTCATGTACATATAACACTAAAAACAATCCAAAACCAAGACAAACACCTTCAACATCCCTCCCACTAGCTAACCCTATCTTTCCTGAACCCCCTTTTTTTCCTTCACATAATGACAAGGAGTATAATCTTGTTGAACAACTAAAGAATACTCCTACTAAGATATCATTATGGGACCTTATTCAAGCCTCCCCTCTCATTATCATAACATGTTTCAAAGTTCCTTACAACAAATTCCTACCCCCCTAACGTGCAATCAAAAGATGTGGCGGCCCAAATTCAAGCTATAACACCAAACAACTTAGACATTACTTTCTATCAAGATGATTTTCCCTTGCTAGAAGTGCAAAATCAAAATGAATCTTTCATGATAATAGCTATACATAATAGGACATGGATAAAGAGGACCCTTGTGGATAATGGTTCTTCCCTTAACGTGTGTAGCATAAACCTTTTGGACAAGATTAAAGTAGACAAAATCCAAATACAACCCGCCTCTTTATCTATTAGTGGGTTTGATAACATAGGAAAACAACTGCTTGGTGTGATCACATTACTTATTACAGTTACGAAGGTAGCATTACAAACCTCAATCCATGTTATTCCTGATGATATTTCATAAAACCTCCTTTTAGGAAGACCATGGATTCATGAGATGCATATAATGCCTTCTACCCTTCATCGTAAAATCAAATATTTCTACAACAATGAAGTGCACACACTCGATGTTGATCATGAGCCTTATAGTGTTTTACAATTTGAAAAAGACAAGGAGAATCATTTGAAAAAACTTGCACCAACTACACAAGTAGAACCTGTGCAAGAAAAAGATAAATAGAAACATATTAAGGAAGTCATGAAGCTATTAGAAGATGATTGGGATTCCTTATATTTCACAACATTCATGGGAGAATACAAGATCATAACAAAAGATTCTAAAAAGTGAAAAGAAAAAGTTGTAATGTCAACACAAAATTCAAAAGAATCTAGGTCTCAACCACTTTATAAGAAGAAGCAATTATACAACAAAATTTGATGAATCTGATTATGAACAACCACCGAATCCAAAATAAATGAAAAATATTTATGGAAAAGGTTATGAAATTATGAAACAACTTGGATATAGTGGGAAAGGATGTGGTACTAAAGAACAAGGTATTTTTGTCCCTATAGAGCCTCACACATAAGAAATGATTGGTGGTCTTTGTTATTTTCCATTGAAATCAATAAATAACCTTCACTTAACATCAAAAATCTTACAAAAGATCCTTCAAATCCATCTTTAGCATTAGAGTACCTTGAATTGATAGACAATAGTGGTCTTGGTTATTGTCCTTCAAAAGAAATGAAAGAAACAGATAAATCTTCACTTAACATCAATATTATCACACAAATCACTCCTAGGACATGTCTTAGTAATGATTGGAGTTCATTAGATTTTACACTTTCCTTTAAATAAGAGTGCAAAATCTTGCAATATAAAGAGTCTTGTGTAAGTATGACACCTTGTACTAAGCAAGAGATATATCTTTGTTGCAAAATAAAGGAACATCTTCTACTATTGATCACTTGAGAGTATCTTGTTGAGACTCCTCCAAGATTGTTTGATATCTCTCCCTCCAAGAAAATGAAAGAAGTTTTACTACAAAAATTCATTTTGTGCATATCATAGAGTTCATGATCATTCCACTAATGAATGTAAAACTTTGGGTAACAAAATTCAACATATTAAGGAGTGTGGTGCTCTTCCTTGTGTTGAAGCTCACCTAGTTCTTCTAATTGATACTTATTTTCATTCTATTATGTATCTCATCAATCATTTTGACTCATCCTTGTCCTACACTAAGTGGGGACAAGGGGTTAGGTAGCCTTGTCCTTGTATGGCACTTTTCATTATCTCTTTTGGCTAGTTGACCACCTTCCATGTATATATAGGAGCAAGCTTGGGAGGTGGAAAACATGCCTTAAGTTGGATCATATGTGACGTACTGAGTTTTAAGGGAAATCCCTTATTCATATTGTAGTTTCATTTAGGAACATATGACTTGGCATATGGATTTTTGAATCACCTCTCATGTCTTCTTCTACTTTAAAGAAATTTCTCACAACAATGGTGTTAGCAAGTTCTGCTTTAAAGTGGGGCCATACATCGACATTCGTGTGTCATTGTTTAGTCTTCTTACTTAATATGATGTGTCTTTTTATTTGTGGTGATAGTGGGTGTGATGTCCCTCAAGAGCATGATCTCTCTTAGAATATTATATTCCTCTTAATCAATTGATGTGACACATTGCATCCCCTAAGTTGTGAATCTTTCATTCTTTGATTGGCCCTCTCTTGGAGATGTTAGGCACAATGTTTCCTAAGTCAAGAACTTACATGAACTAAGAAAAACTCCTTTGAATGTACCTTACACTAATTTTTCATTTACAATATTAGTTATATGGCCACCTTGTATAACATACTTTGCTTTCCTATGGAGCAATCTTGTTTGTTCATGAGTACCAAGCATACAAAGTTTTGCTTGCCTCATGGATCCTATTGTTCATGTTGTGTAGCACCTTATCAAATTTATTAGGAGGTATAGCTTTGGTATGGTTTGTACACATGGGAGTCGACATAGGCATGAATTTACCATAGCCACTTGCTTATGTGTGTGAACACATACTGGCCACATGTATATGTGTCTCACTTAGGGCTCACCTAGTAGACGGCTTGAGGTTCCACTAGATCTTGTGATTGTGTGTTGGTATTCATAGTGGACATTGTGTTCCACTTGTAAGTGTCTTAGACAAACAACTTAGATCTAATCCACATCATGTAGGAAAAAGAGTCAAAGCTTGATCCATCCCTTTTTTTTTTTTTTTCTTTATTCTTTATATCTTTGGCAGTGTATGATTGTGCCTTGTTGTTGCTCCTTATATCATTTACATGTGTGTTCTCTTGTGCCTATGTTGGTTTGCCATAGGATCTTGATCCTTGGGGGCTTGCACAAGCCTCTTGATCATTTTCATCCTATCTTACTAGCATTGGTACACTTGGAACCCTCTTGATGCGAGTTGGTCTACTTTAGTATAAGTTTGAAGCAAGTTCCTCCTCTCACTAAAGTGGGGGCTAAATATAGTGTAGAAAATGTATCCCTTTATATTTTCACACTTTTTTGGACCCTCCCTTCTAAAATTGGGATTCTTTATTCCTTATTTGGTCCTATTTCACATCCACAAGCCTTATTTAATGCATCTTTCCAAGGATAATCCTGACACATATCTAATGATCAATCATAGTTTAGTGATTTTGGGTTGTGTGTCCCAAATTTTGTGATTTGATTCTCATACATCACTTTGGGCATATGGGTGTCCCACCTAAGTTTCATGGCCCGATCTTGAATTTTGCATAGAACTTAACAATTCTTCAAATTTGTGTCCCAAGCTTAGCCTACTAGGACTCATACACCAAAACTTGGCATAGAACTTAACAATTCTTGAAATTTGTGTCCCAAGCTTAGCTTATTAGGACTCATATGCCACAACTGGCGTATGAGTCCTACTTTGCTTGGACCTTTTTTAAATTCAAATTATTGGTGGGATTTTATCCTCCTAGATCTGATTTTGGCTTGTAGTGTTGTAATTTCAAGAAATTTGGCATAAACAAGTATAAATACAAGGTTATTTTACATATTTTCTTCGAACAAGATCTAAGATTTCAAGTATTCAAGCACTATAGCATATTTGTGATCAAAATAGTTTACAAGAGCATTCAAGAGTTGATTATCAAGTGTTTTGGAGCTATATTCAAGATTCAAACATCATGTCAAAGTCATCATGCATCATGTTTGTTTCTGAGCTAACATTTGTGATGTAGGTTCTTATGATTCAAGCAAGCATTCAAGTCAAGATCTACAACATACAATCAAGAATCAAGATCTACATTCATGCTAGCCATTTTATAAAATATTGTAGCCTTTTTTCTATGGGTTTGGTGAGTTGTAACATCACATTTTGTTCATTCATCATTCCTTCATTCTATCTCTATTCATTTCAAGATTTGATTACCAAAATGGGGTTTGACCAAGGAAAACCTCTATCTACTAATAATTTTTTTTTCCCTCTCTTTGATGTGTAATTTATAGATCTAGATTGAAGATCCATTGAAGGGAAAGATTGGAGAAAGTTGTCAAAGTTGTTACCTTCCTTGCAAGATTACAAAAATTCACCTACCTGGTGCAAAATTCAAAATTTCAGATTCAGAGATCAGAGAGGAGTGAAGCTACAGGAAGTCACTAGAGGATATCAAAATTTTAGATCAATCTTGATACTGGGACTAAATTTCCACTTGTGGCATATAAGTCCCAGTATAGTACTTTTCAATATTTTTCTGTAGATCTTGGTTTAGCAATTCCAAATTTTGGATTCAACCCAAAAGCCAAAATTGGGACTAAATCACCCTACTAGCATGTAAGTCCTAGTGTGCATTAAAAGTCATAATTTTGGGAGTGTAGACCTTTTTTGAAGTATTTTCAGTTTTCTAGGTTCCCCTCTGTACTTTCTTAGTTCATTATTCTGTTTTTTAGTTTCATATCTTAGGTTGCATAGTTATATTTTCATATCATTTGCATTTCCTTCTTTCCAAGTGAAGGATGGAAAATTTTTGCTTTATGGTTTAGGACATAGAACAACAAGTTTTCTTCTCTTTCATTCAAGGAAACCCTAGAGATCTCAATCCAAGGGTGGAATGGGGGAAAGAGATCTGCAATAGGAATGTTCTAGGGTAAGATTAATGACTAAAAGAGGGTTCACCACCAAGCTAGGGCTTGGAAAGATGAGTAACATGCAAAACCTAATACCAAAATCTAATGATATGCAACACTTCACTAAATGACTTAGAAATGTATACAAAACATAATTGGAAATTGTGAAATAAAAAAAGTGCACCTGGAAACTTGAATGTGCTTGGAATAAGCTTTGAAATTCAAAAAATGTTGACTTTAGGGAACACTGGGACTCATACGCTAGGCTAGGCGTATCAGTCCTAGACAAGGGTTTCTGGGTTGTAACAAGAATATGGTAGTGTAGACTCAAGATATTCAAAAATATAGAAAATTTCCTATACTGGGACTCATATGCCACTTGTGGTGTATCAGTCCTATTCTGCTTTTTCAGAAAGTCAAAGTCCAAATCTACTCTCCAATCCTCACTCTTCCTTCCTGATCTGATTTCCAAATCTAAACCTATAAGAAGACCTACAAAATAGAATATTGTGTTGATTTTCTTATGGGGGGTTTTTCCTCAGTCAAACCCCTAGTTTGGTAACCAAACCTTTACAAAAACAATGGATCTTGAAAGTAAATGTGAAGACAAACCTTAATCTTAAGTGCATCTAAGACTAGGAAAACTGAAATGCAATGCAACCCTATTCTAATGTGATAGAATGAGATGCATGAATGAAACATGAAGATGATGAATCAGTTTGGGAGATGTCTAATCACCCTAATAAGCTAGAATGATGCATAAACATTCCTTAGGCTAAAAGTAGAGTGACAATGGAGGATGGAATCACTTAGGAAACAAGTCATTAGGCTTGGCTTGTTGGCTAGTTGTATCTCCCCAACCTAGAATCCATCATGATTCACCATAGGCAACCATAATCCTTGGAAATACCAAATCCTAAATGAAAGTGAGCTTGAAGACCTGCAAAAACACTATAATGTTTCTCCAAGACTTCAAATTTTCTTGCACTTGAAAACTTGAATGCTCTTATGAGAAAATACTTGAATGATTGTAAATGCGTAGATCTTGAATTACTTTATCTAGACGGAAATAATGACTTGAGAGCTTGTTTATATAGGAATTACACCTAATTTACTATTTATTAGATCTCAATAGCCGACATCAATAATTTTTTTGAATTAAAACTTGAATTTCCTACTCAAACCCTAAAAATAGGCCACACAGGACTCATATGCCACTTGTGGTGTATGGGTCCCACCTAGGGGGACTCATATGACCAAGGTGACGTATGAGTCCCACCCTAGTTTTTATGGTGGGCCAATGATGGTTTGTTAGAAAATTTAATGCTTTTGTTGATTTTATTAGGATTTTAGTTGAGATAAGCCTTTAGATTCGAAATAAAGGGCTTAGGGGCCTATTAATGATGGTTTAAAGAGTATTTAATGCCAGAATGTACTAAAATAGGTCCAATTTAAGTGTGAAATTGTATCATCTCCAAGAGCATACAATTTTCTAACTACACCAAGCCTTTGATTGGTGGTGAACCCCCTTTTTTGTCATTAATCACACCTAAGGAAACCATCCTAACTATCTAACCCATTCCTCAATCAAGCCAATTGGTTGAGGGATCTTGGTTTCCTTTAATGAAACATAAGTGAAATAGGAGGAGGAACCCTAATTCCCCTTTAGTTCCATCTTCCAAAAGATGGAACACTATTTCCAAGGTTTCAACCTCTTTTCACCAATTTTATGTAGATCTTGATTTGCTAGTAGAAGATTCCAGATTCTGCCTAGATTCTAGTAGTAGAAATAAATCAACCAACCTAGAGTATGAGTCCCAGTGAACTTCAAAAATAAAATTTAGATTTTCAGACCTTGATTGGAATCCATTAGTGTGCTAGGTTCCTTTCTGTCTTATTTCTATTTCTTAGTTTAATTTAATTCTCTCAAGTTTCTAGGGTTTTGTGCTTACATGTTTGCATTTTCCTTTGAAACTTCATTTAATGGTGAACCCCCCTTTTAATCACACCTAAGGAAACCACCCTTTTGTTATATTCCTTCCCTCAATTGAGTCAATTGGTTGAGGGATCCTAGTTTCCTAACGAATTGAGAGTGAAATAGATCCCCAAAGTTGTTCCATTTCCTAAAAGGTGGAACACTTATTTCCTTCAGTTCATTTTGGTGAACCTGACCTTTGGACACTTGCATATATGATTTGGAAAAAAATGTAATCCTAGATCTAGGTTAACTTTTCATTACATTTGGATTAGTTAAATTGCATTTAGGGCTTCTAAATCTTGCATTAGTGGAAAAATTCATATATAGGTTACGTTTTCGCATCTTGCATCATTAAATTTCACTAGAAAACTATAATTGCAAATAATAATTTGAACATACAAGCTAGAAACCTTAACATCAGCTCAAAATTTGCTGACTTTGGTTTAAAAACCCTAATTTGGGACTCATTCACCCACTTGGGCAATTTAGTCTCTGTACAAGTGGGTTTTCCAGATTTATGGGAATTTTGTGTTGTCTATTTTTCAACATTTGAACCTTCCAGAAACCCTAACTATGACTCATTCATCCATTTGGGTGATTTATTCTTGTAACAGACTTGAATCTGCATTTTACAACATTGAAAACTTAATTTTTATAGCTTGGAGATGCTTGAGAGTGTTATTACGCCATTCATCAGGCGTTTCAAGCTGATGCAATCATTGCTCTTTATAAGTAGTATCATCAACAAGCCCTCTAAGAGAAATTCACAATTATGGAATCTCTAACTCTAAGGGAATTATTGCTCTACTATCATAAACAAGGTTATGGGAGTGTTTCCTGTATCTATGTTATAATGCTTATACGGTAGGCCCACAACAAATAAGTTCGTTGAGTATGCCAATCTTTGTTATGTTTGATTACTATTTTTTGTATAATTTTTTCAAGAGTCTTGTTAGTTGATTTTGTTTAACCATTTTATTGTGGGTAATCTGGCGTCGAAAAGTGATGTTGAATATGAAAGGTTTCCAAGAATTTTTTCATGTCATTATTCTTAAATGGAGTTCCATTATTTGAAATCAGTGCAGAATGAAGACCAAATCAAGAAATAATGTGTTCCAATATGAAACAACATATTTCATCAGTTGTGGTGGAACAAAGAGGAATGGCTTCTACCCATTTTGTAAAATAATCGGTTGCGGTAATGATAAACATATGTCTAGCAGAGGAGGGTGGTGATATTTTTCCAATGAGATCCAAACTCCACACCAAGAATAGCCATATAGGAACTTTGACAAGAATTTTGGAAGTAAGAGCATGAATCAAATTGTTGTGTTCTTGACATTTATGGCATTCTTAACATAGGTAAAACAATCTTGTTCCATGTGTCTCCAATAGTATCTTATACGAACTAATTTTTGAACTAATGATCTTCCTCCAAAATTTCATCCACAAGCACCTACATGAGCTTCATCAAGTGCTATAGGGATTTTAGATTGTTTAAGTCATCTAAGTGAAAAACCATTAAATGATCTTTTGTATAACACATCTACAAGGATTATATACTTAGATGTAATTTTTTGAAGACAAGCTTGAGTGTTCTTAGTTGTAGTCTAAGGAAAAGTGCCTTATTTTAATTAGTTGAATATCTCGTGTACCATTCACTAGATTTTTTGGTATCGGTTAATAACACTTCTTTTCTTTTGTCATTAATCGATGGTTTGAGAATAATTTGGACTATGAATGTGAACTCAACAAAAGGATCTTCAGGAGACACAAGGGAAACAACACTTGGCATTGCATCTGCATGTCAATTATCCTTTCATGGTATATTGTTGATTGTATTGTTGGTATGTGGTGACTGATCATGCAAATACTATACACTCGTAACAAGAAATGGGGTTTTTTTCATTAACATGTCAAGGTTTCCCTGCACACGTTAAGGTTTTCCTACTAACACACCAAGATTTCTTTCCCATTCACACATCAAGGTTTTCCCATTAAAATGTCAAATGAAAAATGACCTTGTAAAATTCTAATTCTAGAATCTTCCAAAAAGCTTGTTATAATTGGTCAGGATGTAAGCTGCGGTGTGTGATTTGCGAGATTATAATTTGTTTTGCATTGGATAATAAAATCATTGGGTGGCCTAGTTTCTATGGATGTAGCCCATATTGGGTGAACCAAGTTAAATTTTTGTGTTGATCTCTTTTGTGTTATTCTTCATTGTTATTTATGGGTTATTTAATCTGCATATAATTGTTAATGTTTATTGCTCCAATTTGCATGAATCCTAACAACTGGTATCCTAGCAGTGTGTATTTCAGTTGATTGGCAGAAAACCTTTAGATTTGAGTGGGAGCAATGGAAGAAAGAAAATTCAAGATTGAGAAGTTCAAAATCTAGAATTATCAATTATGGAAGATTATTTGTATCAAAAGGATCTATAGCGAACATTGCAAGGAAAAACAAAGAAAGAGTCTATGATGTATGATGAAGAATGGGAGATTCAGGATAGAGGGGCACTAGGAACTATTTAGTTGTGCCTGACACCATCTGTGATGTTCAATATAACAAAAGTAAAGACAACAAAGGATCTAATGGAAGCTTTGGATAAATTGTATGAAAACCCACTCAACCTCAAATAAGGTATTTCTCATGAAGCATTTGTTTAATCTAAAAATGATTAAAGATGTATCTATGACAGATCTTTTAAATGAGTTTAATATGATTATTACTAGTCAGTTAACCTATGTAAAAGTGAATTTTGATGAAGAGGTGAGGGCTCTCTTGGTTTTATGTTCTTTACCAAAAAGTTGGAATGGCTTCGTAATGGCTATAACTCTAGATCTCTAGTTCAAATACATTGAAATTTGATGATGTTATTGGTGTTATCCTTAGCGAGGAAATACAACAGAAAAGTATAGGTGAGACTTTAACATCGGATAATGCTTTGACTATAGAGAGTTCAAGGGAAGAACAAAGAAGAGAGGAAAAATCCCAACAAATCATGGGAAGTTACAAGGGATGTTGAAGAAAGGAAGATCTAAATCCAAAGGAAGAATGGATTGTTGGCACTGTGGAAAGCCAAGACACTTAAAGAAGGATTTTTGGTCTCAAAAGGGAAAAAAAAGAGATAGAAAACATGATGACAGTAAGGAAGCTAAAGTGTGGACAATGATTTTGGTTACCCAAGGGTTCACTAACTCTTCTAGGGGTTTTCACCTAGAAGGAGAGAAAATGGGCCCAAAATGCTAATGTCGACACTCAAGATTAATTTAAAAGGGATGAAATGTATCTAAATGTAATGTCCAAATGCAAATAACTAAAAGAAAGATGATTTATCAAGATGTTAAACCTAAGAAATGTAAAGTGCTAGAAAACAACATGCAATATCAAGAACTCACCAAACCCTTGATGTAGAAATTTGAAGAAATGCAATGTAGTGCTTCAATGGATGACTTGATTATGCTTGGAGTGCTTGAATGCTTGAGAATGATTAAGTGAATGAATACTTGAATGCTTGATGAATTAGGAGATGAAAAATGAGGAGAAAAACCCTTATTTATATCTGATTTTCCATTAATTCCTAAAAATAACAAATCATAGGCTGACCTCAAGGGTATGAGGATAAATCCCACCAAGAAATTAAAATTATTTGATTTTTGTGCCCAGTGGGACTAAGTCACCCCAGGTGGCAACTTGGTCCCACTAGGGAAATTTCACTGGGTTTTGGAGATTAAAGTGCATTAAATAAGGTCTAGCAAGAATACCCTAAAAAATACACTTAAGTATGGTCAAATAGTGCATTAAGGGGTCATTTAAACATGAGAAAGGGTTTATTTAGTGATGACAACTATAGAAAAGCATGAGAGTTTATTACAACTCTTTACAATACTTTGAAATAAGACTTGGTAAGTGATAAAAAGAAGATATTTAAGTTAATTATAATGAAAGGGTCCTAGAAAAGTGTGAAAGTGGGTTACAACACTTCACACCACTTTTACAAGACATCCTAGAAGTATTGATGATTCACAAGGGTCCAAGACCTAATGTGAATGTGTTGGCCACATTACAACATCAAATCTAGGCAAAATCAAGCCAAAGTCCATAAGAAAGACTCAAGTGAGCACAAAAATGTCAACTATACATTTTTTGGCGACACATAATGTTGCAAGTAATAAATTGCAAGGATGCTTTAATTATGTGTTTAGATAATGCTAATGATTCCTGGGTAATAGATTTAGGGGCTTCGTTTCATGCCACACCCCATAGGAAATATTTTGTAGATTATGTTCAAGGTGATTTTGGAAAGGTATATTTGGGTGATGATGAACCTTGTCAGATTGTTGGAAAAGGAAAGATAAAAATAAAGTTGCAGAACGGAAATGAATGGTTGCTACAGGAGGTAAGGCATGTTCCAAATTTGAGAAAGAATTTAATTTATGTAGGACAACTATGTAGTGAAGGCTGCATGGTAATCTTTTTAGAAAAAGTATGGAAGGTCACTAAAGGTGCATTAGTAGTAGCTAAAGGTGAAAAGGTAGGCACATTATATTTGTGTAATGGTAATACTTACTCTACCTTTGCTAGTGCAAAAATAATTACTACTAAGACAGTTATAGAGTTGCTACAAGGACAAAAATAGAATTGTGGCACCATAGACTTGGGCACATGAGTGAGAAAGGGATGAAGATCCTTCACTCCAAAAAGTTGCTACCATGTTTGAAGTAGATTGACTTGGAGTTCTACAAAAATTATGTTTATGGAAAATAGAAAAGAGTTTGATTTCTCAAAGTTGGGAAAGAGAACAAGAGTGAGAAATTAGAGCTTGTGCATTCAAATGTATGGGGACTAGCTCAAGTATCTTCTCTTGGTGGCTCTTGTTATTATTTTAATTTTATTGATGATGCAACTAGAAAAACATGGGTGTATTTCCTAAAAAAAATTATAAGTATTTGAAACTTTTAAAAAATGGAAAGCTTTGGTTAAGAATGAGACATGAAAAAATTTGAAGTTTCTTAGATTTAATAATGGAGGTGAGTATTGTAGCAAAGAATTTGAAAATTACAGTTCATACAATGGAATCCATAGCAGAAAATGGTGTCTGAGAGGATGAATAAGACCATTATGAGGTGTGCAAGGAGCATGAGATTGCACATTGGACTACCCTTACAGTTTTGTGTAGATGTTGTACATATTATTGTTTATTTAATAAATAGTGGACCTTTAATCCTTTGAATGGTGGCATTCTAGAGGAGGCATGGATGGGTAAAAAGGAAAAATATTCATTTCTAAAAACATTTAGTTGTGAAGCTTTTTTCCATGTTGATATTGAAAATAGAACCAAGCTTGAGGCTAAGTCTAGAAAATGTACCTTCATTGGATATGGAGTAGATAAATTTGGTTATTGGTTATGGGATTATGAAAACCATAAAATCATTAGGAGCTGAGATGTTATATATTCACTGATAATGTCATGTATAAGGATCAACTGTAGAAAAAGAAGCATGAATAGGCTAAAAAGGAATATGTGGTGTTGGATGAGATTCCAGAAAATAAAATGCCAATGGTACTTGATGCTTAGCAACAAGTTATCCCACAAACTCCTGCAAGTGTTAGAAATTCTACAAGGATAACTAGACCTCCAAAATTATTTTCTCCATCATTATATTCTATATTATTAGCTGATTTTTCCAAACTTGAAGGTTATGAAGTTCAACAATGTAGGTAGATACCAAAAAGTAGTGGGAGCTAGGCATGAAAGAGAAAATGGATTCCTTGTTGTAGAATCAGACTTGGGACTTAGTTCAATTGCCTGTAGGTAAAAGAGCATTGGAAAATAAATGGTTTTATAGGTTGAAGGAAGAATATGGAGGCAAGAAAACATATAAGGCCAAATTCATGGTAAAAGGTTTTGCACAAAACAAAGGTATATATTTTGATGAAATATTTTCTCCAGTTGTAAAGATGACTTCTATTAGAACCATTCTAAGTCTTGTGGCTACGAAAGACTTGCATCTTGAATAATTAGATTTGAAAACAACATTTCTCCATGGGGATTTGGAAGAGGAAATATACATGCAACAAACATAGGGATATGAGGTCAAGGGTAAGGAGGAATTTGTGTGTAGGTTAAAAAAGAGTTTGTATGGCTTAAAGAAAGCACCTCAGCAATGGTATTTGGAATTTGATAGTTTTATGGCTGAACAAGGTTACAAAAGATGTCATTTTGATTATTGTGCTTATTTTAAGAAATTAGGTAATGGCAACTATATTATCCTATTGCTTTATGTTGATGAATTGCTTATTGTTAGGTATAATATGTAACATATTAATGAACTCAAGTAAAAATTAGCAAATTCATTTGGTATGAAGGATTTGGGTCCAACAAAATAAATCCTCATATGAGGATCACATAGGAAAAGACAAATAGAAAATTATTTTTGTCTCAAAGTGAGTATGTAGAGAAGGTGTTGAAAAGGTTTAACGTAGAATGCAAAAGTAGTTAGTATGCCTTTTCCTAGTCATTTTGAGTTGACTAAGGAGATGTGACCAAAGACACAAGAGGAGGAAGATAAAATTTCTAAGATACCATATGCATCAACAAATGGCAGCTTGATGTATGCAATGGTATGCACAAGGCCAAATATTACACATGTAGGATGTATGCAATGGCATGCACAAGGCCAATTAATATTGCACATGTAGTGGGAGTCATGAGCAGGTATATGAGAAATGTAGGAATGGAACATTAGAATACGGTAAAATGGATTCTCCGATATTTAAGAGGTACTACTTCAAAGAAACTATGTTTTGGAGGAACAATTTTTTCTCTAAAAGGATATGTTGACTTTGATTTGGCAGGTGATATTAATAGTAGGAGTACTACAGGTTATGTTTTTTCTATAGGAGGTACTACAGTCAGTTGGATTTCAAGATTGAAAAAGGTTGTTGCGCTTTGAACCACTGAAGTTGAGTATATTGTTTATGATAGTTAGCAAGGAGATGATTTAGTTACAACATGAAAGGAAGAATTTTGTTGGTTCTATGCTAGGGAGATAGAATAAAAAAATTCAAACACTCTCATTCAAGAACAAACCCTAGACATCTCAACCTCAAGGATACAAATGAGAAAGAGATCTTGCAATAGGGCTGTCCTAAGGTTTGATTGTAAACTAATGAGGGATTCACCACCAAGCTAGGGCTTGGAAAGACTAAAAAAAAGCAAGATGTAATGCTTAACCCTAATATGATGCAATCTTTAGCTAAATAACCTAAAAATGAATGTAAATCAGAATAGAAAGGTGAGATCTCAGAAGTATGTACTTGGAAACCTGAAGAAGGGTGCAATGAGCTCTAAAACACTTAAAATCCTAAAATTTTGGCATACTAGGACTCATACACCAGTCTGGGAATATCAATCCTACATTGGGGTTTCTAGGCAAGGACTATATTTGGAAAAAAAAAGGTATCTGAAACTACAAAAATATGGAAAAATTCCTATAGTGGGACTTATACGCCACTTCTGGTGTATCAGTCCCATTCCACTTTTTCAGGAATTGAAAGTTTAGATCTGTTCTCCAATCTCTGATCTTTCCTTCCAAACTAATTTTTGGATTCAAATATGTGAAAAGACTTGAAAAATAGAATATAGACTTGATTTTCTAATGGGGGGTTTGCCTCAGTCAAACCCCTAGTTTGGTAGTTAAACCTTGATAGAAACAATGAAGTATGAATGCAAATAGGAATGTAAACCCTAACATTAAGTGTATCTAAGATTAGAAAATACAAAATGCAATACAACCCTATTCTAATGTGCTAAAATGAGAAGCATGAATGAAACATGAAGATTGATGACTCACTTTGAGAGATCTCTAATCACCCAAATGAGCACTAATAATGCTTGTACCTTCCTTAGGATAAATGTAGAGTGACAATGGAGGATGGAACCACTTAGGAAACAAGTTGTTAGCTCTCAAAAATGTAGGTTTGAACCATGAGAGGTTGTCAGGATCTCACAACGTTTCAGGGTAACAAACAAGGCCAAATGATTTGAACCTTCTTCTCTTCAGGTGCTGCTAGACCTAGGTGGGTATACCTATAACAATGAAGCAAACTTGGATTTTGTTTATTTCTTAAAGTAATTTACCTACAATGGAAAATGGGAATGGATAAATGAGTTTTAATTTGGTGCAAATTGTATAAACAATATTAAGGCTAAAATCTAATATGTTTAGATGTAAAAAATGAATAAAACTAAACAGTGGAATGGTAGAGACTAGTGCCTTATTGGGTGTACGGAGTCAAATGAAAGACCTAAAATAAGTAACTTACTTATGGCAGATACTCTAGTTGTTTGGCATATAAATTTGAGTTTATAACTTGTATAAACATGTAAGAATATGATTACCAAGTTCTTCTTCATGATCCAAATGAGATTCCCTAATTACTATGATTGACTAAAAGGTTTTAATCTTTCCTTGAAAGAAATAATTAATCAAATCATACAGATACAACAAGTGTGCACTGATAGACTAAATATATGCTTGTTATATCAGTTTAAATAACTAGGAAATATCAACCTTGGAGACAACTTCAGCAATACTTTCAATTAACACAACAAACAACTCATACCATAAATACACCACCAAATCAAATAACTTCCATTGATATCTCCATTGTTTCAAACATGCATCATAGTCTCATAATTGTAAAACATTATGATCTACTATATTTTTTCCTATTCGCTATCTACTTTATTATCCCTTTCACTACCGAAAATGAATATTTATACATCAATTGTTTGAAAGGATGCGTCCTTTCATATTCAAATGTTGGGCAATCCTTTTACTTGGGATTTTACCAACATTCATTAGAAACCCGTTATGACATCCTATAGTTTCCCCGACACTTTGAGTCTTCGCGAAAGTTAATAGATCATATATCGCTATGATGTCCTATAGTTTCACTGGCGCTCTAAGTCTCCTCGAGAGTTCTATCCCTTCGATCTTAAGTATATCGCTATGACCCTAATGATGCAAACCTATCGCTGTGACTTTGCAAGTTGGGCAGACGTTCCACAGATTACTCGTATCTTTCCAAGATATTTCCTCCAGTCTATTTTCTTTGTCAATTCTAATCTCTAAGACATAATAATTTTCTTGGCGACGAAACTACACTCGCTATGACCATATCTCTCTCCAATGAAGTTCATCTCGCCAATGATCAGAACATATTGCCAAGTCCTTTATCAATGCAATCTTGTTGGTGTGACATAGAGGGTCAGCAGGACTTTGTGAACTCATCCCAGTAACATCAACAAAATCCTCCTTTGCTTTATCGGCAAGACCAGATGAATGCTTCGGGACTTTACACTGATGGTTCTAGTCTAGCTGATATATCTCTTTGTGCTTCGATTGGTAAGACACATATGAGCTTGATATGACTTATCCCGATGATTGTTATCTTCCTAATAGGATCCATTTGTCATTGAGACTATGAGTTGCATCTTCCCGATGTGTATCCTCAAATGAAATCTTATCAGTATGACATTCCCGACCCTTGCCAATATATTGAAAAAAGAATATGTGTTAGTACAAAATGATTTTTTTGGATCAGTGAGACCTGCATCATCTTATGTTGATATGATCTATACATTCTAATGCTCAGGGCTAGGTGAATTCTATAGGACCAAATGATAAAAACTAACTAAAACATGGGAAAATATGTTATGCATAGCGGATTCTTATACTTATGGTATGGGCTTCTTAGGAAACTAATGAGTATAGATAGCCATAAAATTTTCAAAATTTCACTGTTCTAACAATGGCTCTGTCTGGGGATGAATGATTGTGAGATCATTGCAAGGATCTAGATCTCTGGACGAGCAGACCAAACTTTCAAGGTTATGGATTAGTGAGAAGGATGAAATGAAAGGAAGTGGAAATTAACATGATCCTATACTACTGTACATGGAAAGATTTTATTTTAAATGAAGGAATTTTAGGATTGTCCATGTACTGGAAATTCCTATTCCTTTTATTTCCTAAACTATTGTGCATTGAAAAAATTCTGAGAGGCTTGTCAAGAGTTTTCCATGCACTGGCAACCCTTAAACCTCTGCATCCCTTTTTTAAGAGAAAAAGTGCTTCAAAAATTTCCCATGTACAGGCAACTCTTGTTCTTTGCCAGTCATGTTTTGTAAGTAATATGAATCTTCTCCTTTCTTGCCAACAACAACAAAGGGTCCCAGCCACAAAGCTTCAAATTTCCTATGTTTTCCCTTCTCCTGACACCTTGCATTCCACATTAGCACCAAATCATTTTCTTCATTTTTTCTTTCTTTTTCTTTTCTATCAAATAAATACTTCATTTGTTCCTGCAACTTCACATTCTGGTTTTGAGCTACTCTTCTTATTTCATCAAGCTCTGCCAGCTACTCCATTCTTTCCTCCATTGGTTCTAGAATATCTATATCTTCCTGAAGGTTAAATTTGTAAACTAGTAACAAATTTTGTAAAGGCATCCTAGCTTGTGTTCCATATACCAATTCAAATGGGGATTTTCCAATTGCCTTTTTCATAGTTATCCTATCAGCCCACACAACCATCTTCAATTTTGAATCCCAAGCCTTTTTATTCCCACCTAGCATTCTCCTTATGATTTTCAGAAGACTCTTGTTGTTGGACTCTACCTGACTATTAGCTTGCGGATGGTAAGGAGCTGCATAAGAAATAGTGATACCATGCGTATTGCAAAAATATTTGAAATCATCAGATCTGAAACACATCCCATTATCTGTAATCAATCTTAATGGTGTACCGAATCTGGTAATAATGTTGTCCATTAAAAAATTAATCACAACTTTAATTGTTGCTTGCTTGGTTGGAATTGCCTCTACCCATTTGGTGAAGTAATCAGTAGCTACCAATATCCACTTATGTCCTCCACTTGATTTCTCTAGTATCTCCCCAATAAAATCAATCCCCCACTGATGAAAAGGGGCTTCAATCTGCAAAGGTCTAAGTGGTAAAGCTCCCTGATACTTCATTTTCCCTGAGAACTTCTGGCATGCTTCACATCTTCTTACGTACGAAAAAGAATCATTAAAGGCTTTTGGCCAATAAGGACCTACCCTGAGAATCTTATGTGCAATTGTCTTTGCAAAATAATGGCCTCCATAGACCCCTTCATGCTTCTCTTTAAAACATGCTTGGATTGTGACTCATCTAGACATAGCAACAACATCCCATCCCTATTTTTCCAAAACAAATCACCTTCCATGAACAAATATTTAGATGCTTGCAACTTCAAAGTTATTCTCTGATTATCACTTAATACTTTAGGGAACTTCATGTATGTAAGATATTACATGATGTTTGTATACCAAGAAGTATGCTCAATACTCGTAGTTGCATTTCCTTAATCTTCTACATTACAAATTTGATTTGCTTCAATATTTGTTTCCGCCATTAACTTGGCCAAACCTTGACCTCTTAATAATTTTGTGATTTGTATTTCCATATCAAATTCTTGAATTTTATTAATCCACCTACATCTCTTTCCTTTCACTTCTAACTGTGTCAAGATATCTTTAACAGCTGCATGAGGGACATAAGAAATCACTTTGGCTCCAACAAGATATGGTCTAAAAGCCTTTGTGGCTTTTACCAATGCAAATGCTTATTTTTCCATTACATCATATTTAAATTCTAACCCCTGCAATGACTTGCTGAAAAAAGACACAGGCTGCTCATAACCTTCCTCATTCTTCTATAACATAACAACAACTATAGTGTGCAATGAAGCAAATGGGTATGTGCAGGATCATGGTGCGCCAACAAGTGGCAATATTATGGGGGTATGTGGCTGATGACTTTTTTTCACCCAAAATTAATGAAACGAAAAGGGTTTTTAGAGGAGATTCTCAGCTTTCCAAAAATATAAATTATGATTTAATTTGAATTTAATAAATAATTATTATTCATTTTCTATTAGAATTATGACTAAAGTCCGATCGATAGGTGATTGAAAAAATCTATAACTTTCAAACGGTATCATATTTTTTGAATCCAAACATGCCACATTCTATGATTCACATACTATAGGATTAAAAAGAAAAATTAAATTTCATGAAGTTTTTACCAAGTTAAGATGGCCAGACAAATGATTTTTTATATTTTATAAAAGTTGTAATAAAAAATTCATAATTAATTATTTACTTGGAAAAAAATTACAAAAAAATATGCATCACATCCGGACATGAGTCCTCTACAAAAAAATATTATCATTTTATTATGGTTAGGGTGGTCAGACAGACACCTACTTCTTATTTTTTTCCCTGAAATTTAAGTACTACTGCATTGAATTTTCAAATTTTCACCAAATAGATTTTATTTATTTTTAAATAAACCTAGTATTTTAGAAACTACATTCAATTTTCTACAAATTCTATTCTTACATATTTTTGAAATAATATAGATAACTTATTCAAATATTGACATCAAGTTTCCTAACACTGATTTTTCTGAATTTTTTGCCACTTAAGGGCCTGTTTTTTGCACGATGATCCTGCACATACCCAAATGAAAACATTTGAAAGGGTTTTGCAAAATTTGGAGATTTAAGGATAGGGTCCTCTTTGATGGCCTTTTTGATAGATATAAAAGCTTCCAATTTTTCTGTAGTCCAATCTATTTTGTGTCCCTTCCTTAGCATCTTTGATATGGGCTTAATAATTTCAGTAAAATTAGACACAAACCTCCTAACAAAGTTGGTCTGTCCAAAAAATGATTGGATGGCCTTGGCAGTTTTAGGAATAGGGATTTTATCTATGGCCTCAACCCTCTCAGGATCTATTCTAATTCCCTCCTTTGACATAATATGCCCTAAGAGTTTTCCCTCCATGATTGCAAAATGACATTTCTTAGGGTTCAAACTAATACCATATTCAAAAGCTTTAATAAATATTTTTTCCAGATGTTCTACATGATCTTCAGCCCTTTTCGAATAAGTAGTAAGGTCATCTTGATATACTACCATTATAGCATTAATCAAGTATACAAATGCTACTTCCATAGCTCTTTGAAAGGTTTCTCCTACATTTGTGAGACAAAATGCCATTCTCACATAAACATATGTTCCTTATGGGGTTGTAAAAGTTGTCTTGTACTGCTCAGATTCTTTGAATTTGACCTGATTGTAACCAGAGAACCCATCCATCATAGATAACAACTCACACTCTATTACTTTATGTAGTACAACTTCCATATTAGGTAGAGGATAATTATCCTTGAGGGATGCCATATTTAGATTTCTAAAGTCTACACATAATCTGATATCCTCGTTCTTCTTCCTCACAGGAACCAAGTTCAAAACCCATGTTGAATGCCTAATTGGATTGATGATACCCTCATCTCTAAGCTTTTCCAATTCCTCCTGCATTTTTGGTTCCAGTGTTGGGTTAATAGGTCTTTTTCACTGCCTAAATAGCTTTGCATCTGGTTTCAATGGGATTTCATGTTGAAAAAAATCCTCCCTATATGCTTTGAGATCTTCATAAGACCATGCAAACACATGTTTATATTTTCTCAATAATGCAATCAACAAATTCTTTGAATTGTCGGGTTTATTTTCTTTCCAATGTATACTTTTCTTGGTGCTAGCTTAGTCCCCAAATTTACCTCTTCAATATCCTCCCTCTTGACTGGTGTCTGCTTCATGAGGGACTGATCATTTCCATCATATACCCTCTCCAATGCTACTAGCCCTTTGGGAAGCCTATTAGTTCTAAGCTGTAAGACCTCCTTCCCGAATACTGTCTGCTTTCCATCTACTTCTACAAAGGCATTGAAGTCAATTTATTGAGCTTCATATTGATCTATACAATGAAGAAATTTTAGGAGGTCAACATCGTCATTAAAAACTTGCCAACTGTATTTATTTTCAGGCACAACAGGTCTTGTTTTGAACTCAATTTGAGACACTCCAGCCAGTGTGATGTCATCTCTTCTTAGTGCTACATTGGCTAAAAATTCTGCCATTATGTTTTTCAACCTATCAATCCACTCAATGGAGAAAGCATCAAACAACTCAATTGTGTCCCATACGAAATTCCTATATTGCTTCAACCTCTTGTGTTTTGTTACATATTTTGATTTAACTTGAGAAAAAACTAGCTCAGAATCCCCTAAAACAACTCGCAACTTGATCTTATGTTTTATAGCCATATTCAAATTTGTTATTAAAGCTTCATACTTTGCCATGTTTGTACATTCAAATGCTAGAAAAAATGAATATTTAAATGTAACTCCTTCAGGTGAAATGAATACTATTCCTACTCCATTACCTTCTTGGCTACATGCTCCATCAAAGTACATTTTCCACACAACATCATAGTTTTTTGCAACATGTTTATCAATTGGATCAACATTGACTAATTTTGGCTAGGCTGGTTCAATCTTAAAATTCCCAAGATCCACATCACAAAAGAAATTGACTTGATCTTGAGGTACACAATCTACAATTTGGTTCATCCTTGGCTCCCTATACAACTTAACTTCCTGACCATTCACTAGAATTATTGCATAAGATAAATAAAATTGGACATTTCCCCCAACCGCTGCCATCCACTGTCTTGATAGAAGCATCCCAAACTGAGGAGGGGTATCAATTACAGTTATATCTATATTATAGGGGCCACCTGAGGATAAGCAGCTAGTTTGAATTCAACATATTTCATAACACCTACTACTGGAACATGCCTACTATCCATTGCATAACACTTACCTCCACTAGTATCCACCCACATGCCAAGCTATTTCATAACTCCAACTGGCATGATATTGATAGCAGTACTAGAGTCTATCGTGCAATTCCTCAACAGTTTGTTGTTTATAAGTAGCGTGGTGAAAAAAGGATCAACCTAAGATAAAGCCTAAGAGAAGTCAAAAGAAGAACCCTCCACCTTAGTAATTTTCTTTTTCTCTAATGTTTCTCCTTTGTTTTCTTCCTTCCCCCATTTATTCATTTGATTAGCCTTTTTCTTTTCTTTTTATAACTCTTTATTCTCCTCCTTTTGGACAAGATTCTATTTGTTCTTATCATGTTGCTTATTTTCTGTTTTTTTCAAAACTCCTAGTGGTACTGTTATCAAATAGATTTGCACCCTGCTAAAACTGAAAGTTCAACAATCTATTGACACATGGAAACATTCTTGAGTTGTGGGTAACTCATTGCAAGAACGAATCTCCAGAGTGAGCTGGTTCTCCAAATGAGGAATATTATTCTAAGTGATTTTCTGAGGGAAAGAGTTAGAAAGATGACTGAAATTAAAACCTATGACTAATAGATGATTTTCAAGACTTGATAATGATTTAATGATAATTCTGATTTCTTCCTCACAAACAACTTTCAGAAAAACATAACATCTCACAACCTCTCATGAACAATTAACACATAAATAATTTGCATGAAGACCTTCTTTTAAATACAACATGCAACCTGTATTTTGAACTTTTTGCATTAAGAATTACAATCTTAGGACATAACAAGGACTTTGTGAACATAAATCACAAGATAACATCAAACTGAAACTGTAAGTAAACACATAATTGAGAAGTAGGAATGCTATTTTTATTCAAATGAAGGAGTATGGAAAAATTTGTCTAAACTGAGTACAAAATGAGTTTACAAGCTCAGAAAGTATAAGAGCAAGAAACTAAAATCTGAACTGAAGAAGAAGAAGAAAATCTAAGTTTCTTCAAGATATAACCCTCTAGATACCCTAATCTGAGCTCACAAGAAAAGCTCAAGGAAAAGGTACCAAACTGTCTCAAAATTCTGCATAAAAGTAGAAAAAACATAATGTTTCCATGTTCATACTAAAAAGCCTCTAAAAGTAGGCTAAATCTGCTTTTAAAGAAAATAACTTAGCACCTTATCCATCCAGCAGACAACTCAAATCAAACCCAAGGAAAAATATCAACCCCAATCTACTAAAAATAGCAAAGACAAAAACAATTTGTTTTATCTTTGCTTTACATGATATGCAGATTTTACAATTTGACTAATTTTGCAATTAAAGATTATTTTAAAATCTTTTGCAAAATATTACAACCTTATATCTCCATCACAATCTTGATTTTTTCTCAAAAATCATAAAAGAAATAATGAATATCTCTTAATTGACATTTAATTGATTTTTCCCCAAAATCAATCTGAAAACATGAGAAACCCCAAGTCATAAGTGCAATGACTTAAAATTTTTTTATTGATCTCTCACAAAATCAATTAAAATCAAAGATATTTACCACTACTCATTTCTTACCTAAGGCATTATTGATCACAATCCTAAAACCCTAAAGCCATAAAATATTTGATTGAGCAAGCTTAACGACTTAGGTAAAATGAAATAAGGGAAGACTCCTATAATGATTCGACCTAAGGCATGCATTAAATTATAGCCACTAAAAAATATTCCCCCAAGTCGAATTAGGGTTGAGAAAACCCTAATGAACAAAACCACAACATTCCACTTATTTTGCTTCATTTTGAGAGAAAAGTCTTTGAAGAAAATGGCTCTGAGTCATCGCCAACTTGAAGATAGGGTCTTGTTTTTGAAGTAGATTTGAACTCCATGCTCATTGCTACTGTCGAATCTCCATATTTCATGATGGTAAGAATTCTTTGTGAGCTTCCTATGAGTTCTTTGGGACTCTTTGCTTTGTTTTCACATAAATTTCTTGGCCTTGGCTGTGGCATAAACATAATTTTTGATGCCTTTTCATTTCCTATGCATGTTGTCATGTTATCTCTGTGCTCCTTGTATCCACTGGCCGATATACATGAGATCTCATCTCTTGGTTTTGTTTGGATTTTGAAAGCTCTGTAGAGTTCTAGCCACAGACTCTTGTCTTCAATAGGCATGAAATGTAAGCTTTCTATTCTTCCCTGTTGGCATTTTTTCTTCAAAACAAAAAGATTATAAAAAATTTATGTCTAGGAAATATCATCTTCTATTTATAAATTTTTGGCCATTATACAGGCCATTCCATGTTGCAGACAATGGGTTTTGCTTGTAATTTTTTGGGCTCACCCCAAGAAAATATAGTGCACATGTATCCTGCATTGTGGAACAAACCCCATGTGGGAATTTGCTATTTTGAAGGAATCCTGATTATTTTATGACCTCCTGTTGAAAGATAGTATGGCTCACCATAAAATTTATATACTCTACTCTTCTTTCAAAACCCTATAGGGATTCCTCTGAAAATGAAAGAAAACATCAATCTTGCTTCTCATGTTGTTTTTATTCAAGTGAAGCTTACAAATGCAAGAAAATTACGACATGCTGCAAGATTTGTATGATTCTCTAATGAATTTCACTCATAAAAACTTGCATTATACCCATTCTTTGTTTAGATTTGTGAAAAACCCTACATGGGTACTTGTAGAAATGAAGAAATCTTGCAGTTTATGAAAATCCCCAAAGTGGGTATCTTTGAAAATGAAGGAAAACATATGTCTCGACTTCTCCTGTAGAAAACCCCTTGTGGGTATATGAAAAATAGACAAAAATCTATACATTTGAACTCAGCTTGACCCAACATGGCATTTCTTTTGACATTCTAAAATTTTAACTTCCTCCATATGGGTATTTGTTATTTTTAAAAAAATGCATTTTTGGATGCATCTTCAGTTATATTCAAATTCGACCATGAGATCATTGAACAAATCCTTTCTCCTAGAAAAACCCTACCTTGATAATTGATATTTAAAAGAAAAACACACTTCCTTTTCCTTATTGTTGAAAACCCTTATATGGGTAACCCTTGACTGAGACAAAACCCTTATCTTGCTGCTTGGCATTAAAAACCCATGTTGGTAAACTATATTTGGTGAAAATCCATGTATTTAATCTACAACAAACTCTTGTATTTGTCATCATATTTCACACCTGGGAATGAGAACAATTATGATCTCATTGATTAGTGACCATGAGAAAAAAATGGTATCTATACTCCTTACATGTCACTTTGATGCTGTCTCCTTATTGACATGACATCTCCTTGAAGAACCTCAAAATGGTTGGCATCTTGATTCTATTTTCAATTTATGCAAAGATTTTAATTAAAACACTATATCTCTATGGACTGCATTTTCTCTTACAACCAACTAACACTTTTAGAAGGACTTTCTCTTATGCTTTGTCATTTTCTGTTCATTCTCGAAGCAATCTTTTCACATTGTAATTCCTAATGTTACATTTGCATTCTTAGCCAAACTAGAATTGACTGTTTTGTTGATCATTTGAATGCATTGTCTATCCTTTCATATTCTTGGTCTTCAACCTAGAACTCTTCATGCATTTTTATGCCCCATTTAATAAAACTGTTCCATTCACTTGCTCTCATCTAAAATGAAAATCTGAAACAATTCTCTTCGTTGAGGGATTATATATGCCTGTTCACTATCCTTGATTATGAGAAAGAACACTGTTGAACCTTTCATAATATCATGAATATGACGACCAAAACTACTATGGTAACAATGTTGAGATGTGCAATTAGTTAGATCAATTGAGCTCAATTAGATTAATTGTCCATCTGTAGCCTTCAGAAAGCATTTACATGATTGTTATGAATGCATAGTTGATTTGATGGCTTAATGGATGAACTCTCTTTTACTCTTTCAGTTTCATTTCCTTTCTTGATGACTATGATGATTGCAATTTCTATGTCAGCCCACTTGTAATGAATAAGGGGTAGCATGTCGAGCTCTACCCTTTTGGGAGCCCATTTTTCTCCACATTCTTGGTCTTCAAATGATAATCAACTTTGTGATTTTCCCTATACTTGCACAAAGAAGCAAATGATGTTAGCATAAAAAATAATATATCATGATGTTAATGTCTCTCTTCCATCTCATGTTTCTGCACTTCTCTTGATTGTTTCAGTGCATGATTAGTAGCATACTACATTATTGTTGATGGTTCATGTAGGTATATTCATAGTCAGAGCTTCTAACATCCCTCTCTTCCTTCCTATAGGTCAATGGAGCTCGAAGAAGACAAATGGTGCACCACTTCTGCATCGGTTGTCAATCAATCAGGCAATGATGATTATGTTTATACTTATGTGATTGTTCCTTTTATGTATCTTCCATAGTGTAGTGTGTTGTTTATGATGCACTGTGATAGTCACATCCATGACTTGTGTGGATATTTGATTTCAATCTTATGCTTTTCATTTTGAAAAGAAAAATGCATCTTCAATGCAATTTTGTACTATCATTTGAATTCTCGCAATCAAATGAAATTTTGTAAATATGAATTACTTTACGAAATAAAAGAAAGCAAATCAAATGCTTTTTTGTTTGTATGGTCAATCCTGTACTTCATTTAATTGTAAAACACTGAAAAGCTATTTCTTGAAACTTTGTTTCCTCATTTCAATGCAAAACTATCACTTGATAAATAATGATAAATAAAATGCAATAAGCACTTAGCATATGCAAAAATAATTGTATTTTCCACTTTTAAATATAACGGTATCGAGCCAGCTCCACCAATTGAGTTGTAGCAAAAAATTGGTAATAGTTACTTCTCTATCTTTCATAAATATTCCCCTAGGAACACCTTCCTTTTCATTCACTGTCTTATTTCTTAACCAATACTTGCTCTTTACTTGTTCAACTGCAGCAATAGTTAACCTCTTTATTTCCTCATCAGTGGGTTTCCTTATATTGCATTGAGTAGGCACCTCAATAGAGTGTTGTTCTACATGAGTTTCTTTAGAATTGAAAAAAACGTGTTGTTCAGCCATGTGGACACTGCACCTTTGATTTGAAACATCGTACTCATAGTCTTCATCGTTTGAAGATGAATATTTATCCTCAACGGGGTGAAAAGTATTTGAGGTCAAATAAACTGTGTGATCCTCTCCTCTGTTACCCACTAACATTCCTTCTTCCTACATTTCTTGGGCTACAACACAGTGGTTTGGGGAATGTGGCCATCACAACCTTCACACCAAAGATTATTATTGACCATATACACTCCCTTCTTCCTTAATGGATCAAGTGTTTCTTTCTTCCTAGGTCTATCTATTATAGGTTTTCCATCCTTCCAATTTGTATGGTAAGGCATGTCATGTAACCTAGGCCTCTCATTTATGTATGTGTTCTCCTATTTGTATTGATAATTATTGACTTGTTGAGGGACCCTAGGATTATCTCTCTTACTGATCATCCCAACAACTTTCCTATTGTTTTCAATGGTTAGTGCTATCTTTTTGGCTTCAACTAAATCTCTTGGAAACCTATTTCTTATTTCATACCCTATTTTTGGATTGAATGCTTTCAAATAAACACTCAATGCTGCAGAGTCTAGAAATTTTGACCTAGGTGGTATCTTATTCTACAACTTGTTGAATCTCTAGTTAAAATCATAAATTGACTCGTTCTGATTTTTTTGAATCTCTACTAATTAATGAAAAGCAACATCTGGTGCACATAGATTTCCATACTATTCAAGAAATCGACCCTGAAATTCTTGGATATAATCAACAGAAGCTGTTGGTAGGCTATTGAACCAATCCCTAGCTTCTTCAGTGAGTGACATCATGAACAACCTCATATGTAAATCTTCATATGGTATATCCAAATCTTTAAAAAAAGCATTAAAATTCCTCAAATGATCTTCAACAGTAATTGCACTACTCCCTATAAAATTAGGAACAAGACTTCTCCAACTGCTATCTATAGGGTAAGGATACAATTGAAACCCTTTCAAATCAAACTATTTGATAATTGTTGTGTATTGCTAGGGGGGAGGGTTATGCAAGTGTTGATATTGGTACAATGGATTATTGTATTGTGTATGAAGATATGGCACATATTGCTGACCATGAGGTGGTTGGGAATTTGTATGTTGTGATGCGGTATACAGTGGATGGGTTGGATGCTTGTATTGATTTCCTATCTGAATCTGAGGAGCCTTTGGTTGATTTGAAGGCCTAGCATAATTGTTTCCTTGATTATGCGGTGGTATATACTTTGAAATACTAACTGCCTGAGCATCAATTTGGGATTTAGAACTGCAATTTCAAGTCTTGGAGTTCCTTTATCTTTTGGAGCCTCTGTTT
This sequence comes from Sequoia sempervirens, assembly GCA_007258455.2. Lineage (NCBI taxonomy): Eukaryota > Viridiplantae > Streptophyta > Pinopsida > Cupressales > Cupressaceae > Sequoia > Sequoia sempervirens. The sequence goes on from VDFB02072023.1 coordinate 42,197, forward strand.
TTCCAATTCTATTTTTTCTCTTTCTACTTGTTTCTAAAACTCCAATTGTATTTCTAATTCTTTGTTAGTTAAGAACTCAAAATTTTCTTGAGTACATGACCAATAGGCTCATTTTGGTTACCCTCCATTCTTTGATCATTTTCCTGTTGATACTTGATTCCTTCAGCCTCAAGTTTAGCATCAAATTCCACCTGTTTCTGAGGATTATAAAAGGGATTTCTTTTTTCTTCAGGGTTACAAGGTTCTCCATCTTAACTATCTCTCCATGTATCATAATGATCATATGTCTCACAATGTGGTCTTGATGCTTTGTCTCTATGTGTTATGCACATGTCATCAGATATCTTCTTACCCTTATCATCCTTATGTGGCCACTTACTGTTACCAACAAGACCTCCTTTGTATTGGTATCTTCTACCATTCATGTTGAATTGATGCAATGTTCTTGTCAGAGTCGCCACTCACTTTGTTAAAAGTGAGAAAAATGAAATTATTCTTGATTTTATCCCCAGTGGAATCACTTTTTTTGAAACTTCTCAAATTATGAATGTTTCTTCAATGACTCTATATCATGGTCTTCAACCATATATTCTGAAATAGTTCCCCAAAAAATTCACCAATTTGTTAGCTCTCAAAAATGCAAGTTTGAACCACGAGAGGTTACCAGGCTCTCACAATGTTTCAGGGTAACAAACAAGGCCAAATTATTTGAACCTTCTTCTCTTCAGGTGCTGCTAGACCTAGGCGGGTATACCTATAACAATTAAGCAGACTTGGCTTTTGTTTATTTCTTAAAGTAATTTACCCACCATGGAAAATGGGAATGGATAAATGAGTTTTATTTTGGTGCAAATTGTATAAGCAATATCAAGGCTAAAATCTAATATGTTCAAATGTAAAAAATGTATAAAATTAAATGGTGGAATGGTAGAGACCAGTGCCTTATTAGGTGTACAGAGTCAAATGAAAGACTTGAAATAAGTAACTTCTTTCTGGTAGATACTCTAATTGTTTGGCATATAAATTTGAGTTTATAACTTGTATAAATATGCAAGAATATGATTACCAAGTTCTTCTTAATGATCCAAATGAGATTCCCTAATTACTATGATTGACTAAAAGGTTTTAATATTTCCTTGAAAGAACCATTTAATCAAAACATACAGATACAACAAGTGTGCACTGATAAACTGAATATACGCTTGTTATATCAGTTTAAATAACTAGGAAACATCAACCTTGGAGAAAACTTTAGCAATACTTTCAATTAACACAACAAACAAATGATACCATAAATACGCCACCAAATCAAATAACTTCCATTGATATCTCCATTGTTTGAAACATGCATCATAGTCTCATAATTGTAAAACATTGCATGATCTACTATATTTTTTCCTATTCGCTATCCGCTTTATTATCCCTTTCACTACCGAAAATGAATATTTATACATCAATTGTTTGAAAGGATGCATCCTTTTGTATTCAAATCATGGGCAACCCATTTACTTGGGATTTTACCAACATTCATTAGACACTCGCAGCCTATGACATCCTGTAGTTTCCCCGACACTTTGAGTCTTCCTGACAGTTAATAGATCATATACCGCTATGATGTCCTGTAGTTTCACTGGCACTCTGAGTCTCCTTGAGAGTTTTGTCCCTTTAGTCTTAAGTATATCGCTATGACTCCCACCGATGCAAACCTATCGCTGTGACTTTGCAAGTCGGGCATACATTCCACAAATTACTCGTATCTTGCTGAGATATTTCCTTTAGTTTGTTTTCTTTTTCAATTCTGATTGCTAAGACATAATAATTTTCTTTCCAATGAAACTACTCTTGGTATGACCTTCTTATCTCTCTCCACTGAAGTCCATCTCGCCGATGATCAAAACATATCACCAAGTCCTTTATCAATGCAATCTTTTCGGTGTGACATAGAGGGTCGGCAAGAATCCGTAAACTCATCCCGATAACATCGACATAATCCTCCTTTTCTTTATCGACAAGACCAGATGAATGCTTTAGGAATTTACACCGATGGTTCTAGTCTGGCTGATATATCTCTTTGTGCTTCGATTGGTAAGACACATATGAGCTCGATATGGCTTATCCCAATGATTCTTATCTTTTCCATAGGATCCATTTGTCATTGAGACTTTGAGCTACATCTTCTTGATGTGTATCCTCAAATGAAATCTTATCGGTATGACATTCCTGACCTCTTGCCAATATACTAAAAAAGAATATGCGTTAGTACAAAATGATTTTTTTTTATTGGTGAGACCTACATCATCTTATGCCAATATGATCTATACATTCAAATGCTCAGGGCCAGGTGACTTCTATAGGACCAAATGATAAAAACTAACTAAAACATGGGAAAATATGTTATGCAGAGTGGATTCTTATACTTATGGTATGGGCTTCTTAGGAAACTAATGAGTATAGACAACCATAAAATTTTCATAATTTCACTATTCTAACACAATTCATTAGGGTTTTCTTGATGGCTAGTTGCATCTCCCCAACCTAGAATCCATGATGATTCACCATAGACAACCATGATCAACCCTTGACAATGCTATATCTTGGATGAAAGTGAGCTTGAAGACCTACAAAAGCACTTTAATGTTGCTCCAATACTTCAACTTTGCTTGCTTCTGAAACTAGAATGCTCTTGTGAAAGAATGCTTGAAGATTTTGAATACTTGGATCTTGAAATTTCTCCTAGAAAATACTTGCTTAGATGAAATAATGAATTAGAAGCTTGCTTATATAGGCATTTACAACTAATTTACCATTATTTAGATCTCAAAAGCTGACATCAACCAAAAATTTAAATTAAAAAGTTGATTTTCTCATTCAAACCCTAAAAAAACCCCAAATGGGACTCATACACCAACCCTAGCATATGGGTCCCACCTAGGGGGACTCATGCCCAAGGTGGCGTATGAGTCCCATCCTAGATTTTTCAGATGGGTTGTTAGGATTTTTTATGTTTTTGATGATTTTGTTAGGTTTCTAGCAAAAATAAGCATCAAGATCCAAAATAAAGGGTCTTAGGGGCCTATTAATGATGACTTAAAATCTCGTATTTAATGCAAGGGTGCTAAAATAGGTCCAAATTAAGTGTGAAATTGCACTATTTTCAAGAGCGTACAATTTTCTACACTACACAATGTTCTATGGGGGAATTGGGACAACGACAAGAAGATAGCCCTTTGTTCACTGATAACTAAAGTGTCATTCATCTTGCTAAGAAATCAACTTTGCATTAAAAAACTAAGCACATACAACTCAAATACCACCTCATCCAGTCAAGTTTGGAGGATGGAGAATCGAAGTTGGAGAAAATTCACACAAGTGAGAATCCTACAGATATGTTAACAAAGGTAGTTACACCCACGAGAAACTAATTTCCTCATCAGTTTCCATTGGCCTTCATAGATGATAATGGTGAACATAAGAAACTAGCTAGACCTATAATCCAATGGGAGATGCAAGTGCAACAATATCATCCAGGATAAGTCTCCAAGTGGGAGATTGTTGGTATGTGGCAACTAATCATGCAAATATTGTACAATCGTAACAAGAAATGGAGTGGTTTTCATTAAAATGTCAAGGTTTTCCTACTGACACATCAATTTTTTTCCGTTGACATGTCAAGGTTTTCTCATTAACACGTCAAATGAAAAATGACCTTGTAAAACTCTAATTCTAGAAACTACCAAAAAGATTGTTATAAGTGATTGGGATATAAGTTATGGTGTGTGATTTGTGAGATTGTGATCTATTTTGCATTGGATAATAAAATCATTGGGTGGATGGGTTTCTATGGATGTATCCCATATTGGGTGAACCACATTAAATTTATGTGTAAATCTCTTTTGTGTTATTCTTCATTGTTATTTCTGGTTATTTAATCTGCATATAATTGTTAATGTTTATGGCTCCAATCTACTTGAATCCTAACATGTATATGATTCAAATTTATCTAATAATGTCATCATGAGGTCTTTATATCGAATGAGCTTATCATGTTTTACTTGATATGAACCATTTATTTTTTTAATGACTAATAGGGAGTTACCAAATATAGAGATGTGTTGGACACCTAATGCTAACATTGCATGTATACCAACGATTAAAGCTCCATACTCTATAGTGTTATTTATACATAGGAAGTTTAAATAGAAAGATAAGGGAATAGGATTACATAAAGGAGGAATTAGTATAATCCCTGCTGCAAAGCTAGTTTGACACTTAGAGCCATCAAAGTACAATTCCCATGTTTCTTTTTCTTTTTGAATAGTCAATACATTCTCTTCATGGAATGAGTCTATATTAGGTAATGCCAAGGGAGAGGGGTTATCAACTAATTGGTTAGTCAAGGCTTGTCCTTTGATTTCCTTTTGAGAGACAAATTTAAGATCAAACTCAGTTAACAACATAACCCACTTAGCTAAGCATCCTGATAAATTAGTTTTAGCAAAAAGGTGTTTTAAGGGATCAAATTTTGTCATCACATGAATTTATGTGTTTAATAAGTAATGTCTCAATTTACTAGTAGAAAATATGACAGCCAAACATTGTTTTTCTATCATTGTATATTGTTTCTTGTAATCAATTAGGGTTCAACTAATATAATAACTAGGATCTATTCTCTACCATTGTCATCTTGTTGAGCCAACAATATTGCGAGAGCATGGGCTAATGTTGTTGTAGAAAGGATAAATTGTTTGTCTTGCATAGTAGGTTGTAAAATAGGTGGAGTAGCAAGATAATCTTCCAAACTCTCAAAGCGATGTTTATAATCCACATTCCACTTAAACTGAACCTCCTTAAGGAGTTGTGTAAAGGGTAATGTTTGGTTTGCTAAGGATGCTACAAAACAATGGATAACTTGAATTCTTCCTTGTAAAGTACACAATTGAGAAATATTTTTAGGAGATGGCATGTTAGTGATGGCATCAATTTACTTTGTATCCACCTCAATGCCTCTATGAGATACTATAAAACCCAAAAGTTTTCCACTTTCCACGCCAAAGACACACTTTTTTGGATTCAATCTCATGTTATATTTTTGCATTCTTTCAAAGATTTTCTAAATAATATTCACATTTTCTTTCCAAGTTAAAGATTTAGCGAAAATATCATCAACATAATCTTCAAAATATTTTGTATGTAATCATGAAATATCAATGTCATAACTCTTTGATATGTTGCACTTGCATTCTTTAATCCAAAAGGCATAACCACCCAATAAAATGTTCCCCAAGCTGTAGTAAATGTTGTCTTATATTGATCTTGAGGATTGATAAAGATTTGATTATATCAAAAAATTCATCCATGAATGACAAAAAAACATGTCCCACAATCGAATCTACTATCATGTCAATATTAGTGTACCGTAGAAAAAAAAGACCTCTTGCTTAACATGAGAATAATTCACTCAATAAATTGGACCTAATGAGGCCTTGATTCAAGTTTTGTGAGGCATTTTATGCATCCACACTAGGTCTTGGACCCTTGTAAATTAAATAACATGCTTTTAATGATGTCTTGTAAACATGTTGTAAAGTGTTGTAAGGTACTTTCATCCTTTTCTAGGCTTATTATCACTATTTGTACCTTTATTATTCTTTATTTTACCCCTTTATGCACTCATAAGGATTAATTAAGTGTATTTTTGAATGTAAAACTGACAAAAAACATTAAATGTGACTTAATTACCGACACCCAATTTCAAGTCCAAGGTGGGACCCATTCACCATGGGTGGAAAATGAGTCCCTCTTGGCTCCAAATTCAAAATATTTCAAAATTTCATTCAGGTTTTATTCAAAATTACTTTATGTCATCCTGTCACGTTGTATTATTGAGTTACTAAGGAACAAGTGAGTATAAATAAGTGTTTTTACATCCATTTTAACCCAAGTTCAATTCTCAATTCATTCATTCTTCATTATTCATTATTCATCCATCATTTTTCCATCTCAAGTCAAACAAGTTAGGGCTTCACCATTTCAAGGAATTAAGACATCAATTTTCAGAAATTCAAGGGTAGATTCTTCATGTTTTGCTACAGAAATTCAAGATCAAACATCATGGAAAAGTAATCAACCTCATTGTTTCATCTTTCATCACATTCTTTCATCATTTTGGTTTAATTACCTAAAAGGAGTTTGACCAAGGTAAACCCCCATGCCCTAACATCCAACATTTTTCTTTCTTGTCTTGTGTATTTGCAGATATAGATCTCTTGGAAGCTTGGAAATCATTGAAGATCAAGTTGCAAAGTTGTTTAGGTATTATCTTCAATTTTTAAGGAAAAATAGCAACAAAAAGTCATTTTCAGACCCGAATCCGCCAATTTCAGAAGTGGACACCTATAGAAAGTCAAAGTGCAAACTGAAAGCTCTGGATTCCACTTTTGAATATTAAAAAATTAAAAAGTGGACTCATTCACCATGGGTGGTGAATGAGTCCCACTCCAAGTTCAGATTTTGGTTTTCTACATTTTTAGATACCCCTTCGTCCGAAATAGGTTCTGACTCAATTTTGTAGAACTAGGACTGATTCAACTAGAATGGTGAATGAGTCCCACCAAGCCTAGAAACAAAAATCAATAGCATTTCAAATATCATTTCCAACCTCCTTCAATATATTAGGTGCACACTTTCAGTTTGGTTCATTTCTATTAAGTTTTGCATTCATTTTTAGGTGTTTTTGCATTCATAATGTGTTTTCAAACAACATACACTTTGATAGTTTTCTCTTAATAATAAATACACTTCATTATTTTTATACATTTAAATAAGTTCATTTATACATATTTCATCCTTATCATATTAATCTTTGAATGTGAGCATTGCATTTTGGCCCATCTTTCTCCTTTTAGTTGAAAAACCCTAGAAGTGCTAAAAAGACCTTGGGATGCCAAAAATCTATGCTACATTTTGGTGAATCTGCTTTTTGAACACTTTCTTGTTTGATTTTGGAGTCCTTCATCATATATCTAGCCTTGCATTGACTTTGCATGCTAGGTTTCAAATTTTGCATTCATAAGAAGTGCATTTAGGTTGCATTGTTGACATCTAAATTCTTTTTTTTTTTTGAAATTTTGCATTTTTAACTTAGCTCTGCATCATAGCACTCAAAAACCATAAAAAATCACTCAAAAATTTCTAAAAACTCTAACAAAAGTCCATACTGGAACTCATTCGCCACCTTGGGTAATCAGTCCCTTTTGACCCCTAAAACTACCTTTTACAGAGCTAAAAACCCTATTTTTAAGCTTATGTTTCATGCCATTACCTAGCTGTATCAGTTGGCTACATTTTTGTAACATGCATTTCATTAGATCTAGCTTAAATTATCTCATTTCGTGCATGGTTTAAATCTCACATTTGCATTCTCATATTGTTACATATCATAATCAGTCAATTATCATCTAGAAATTGTATTTCATTTCAACCTTTTACATTGCATTAGCATAGATTGTTCTTTCAAAATGTTAGTTTCAACATTTTCCAAATTTTCAAAGAAAAATTTAGTCAATAAGCATGATCGTCATTCATTCAATGTATGTCCTAGTTATGAGCTCCTCTCTTAGCACAAAAGAGTGAAAATGACAATGTTAACCTTAAACTCACACCCTCTCCTATCTCCCCTATTTGTGTGGATAATGTGATAGAAGAGAATACAAACATAGATACTTATGATTATTATAATTGTGCTTCTCCTAATACCTCTCCTTTTAGTGACAAAGGTATCTTGGCAAAAGAAGACACAATCATTGAGAATCATAAGGATCTTGTTTTTCCTTCTCCTAATCCCCTTTGGGAAGATATTTTTGCACAAGAGAATGAAATCATAGACACATTCTTAAACATCACCTTACCTAATTTTCACTGTGAGGATAATTTTGAGGAAGATAAGATTATAAATAATGAGGATGTGTTTGTCTACAACAACCCTCTTTATGATCATAATAATCATACGTGTTCTTCTCCTAGTATCTCCGCTAGTTGTAATGAAGATGCTTTGATGTTAGAAAACAAAACCAATGAGATTCATGAGAATATTAGTCATCCCATTTCACCTAAGAAAAAACTTATTGACCAATACAATTCAATCATTGATCATCCTCACACTTGTGATGAAGTCCTTTTAGGAGAACCAACCTTAGATTGTCTAGAAGATTTGGTTTGTAGTTATCCTCAAAACCCTCCTCCTAGGAACAATATCATGATGCAAGAAACGAACCACAATAATGATATAGACTCTCACTTGCTAAGGGATGTTAAAATTATTCAACCTCAACTCATCCTTCACCACCCTTCACACAAACAAACTCAAAATAAACCTAAACTCATCCTCTACCCACGTCACAATAATTTATCATAGTAGCTAAGTTATAATACCATTGATCATACATTATAACACTTACAATAATCCGCAACCACCACAATCAATCCCAATAACCTTATCTTTACCTAATCATATCCCACCTAAACCTATCCTACTAGGTCTTCCTAGTGGAAAGGAGTACAATCTTGTTGAACAACTAAAGAATACTCTTGCTAAAATTTCATTATGGGACCTTATTCAAGCCTCCCCCCTCACTATCACAACATGATCCAATTAGCCTTGCAACAAGTTCCTGTCCCTTCTAATGCACAACCGACTAACATAGCAGCCATGATCCAAGGAATAAATGATAACATTGTTTTCCACCAAATTGAACTCCCCCCTTTGGAAGTGCATAAACAAAATGAAGCTTTCATGATCATTTATCACTACAATCAGATAGGGATAAAGTGAACCCTTGTTGAAAATGGCTCAGCCCTTGATGTGTGTAGCATAAACCTTTTGGATAGGATTCATGTGGATAAATCACAAATTCAAACTGAATCTTTATTTATTAAGGGCTTTGACAATATTGAAAAGACACCACTTGGTGTGATCACTTTACCTATTACAGTTGGATAAGTCACATTGAACACAACAATCTAGGTTATAATTCATATAACCTCCTTCTAGGTAGGTTGTGGATTCATGCAATGAATGGTGTGCCTACCACTCTTCATCAAAAAATTAAATACATCTACAATGAAAAAGTGTGCACACTCAATGTTTATCATGAGCCTTATAGTGTCTTTCAACTTGAGAAAACCAAAGAGAACCCATTGAACACATTAAATCCAACCACACAAGTGGAACCCAAAAAAAGAAGACAAACAACAACATATTGACCAAGTCAAGATTGCTATTAGAAGATTATTGGGGTTCCTTGGATTCTGAGCATGACTTCATGGGTGAATACAAAATCATCCACAAGGATTCAATAAGGGAAAAGACACAACAATAATTTTCACACAAAATTTGGATGACCTTTCAAAAGCATCTGCCTCAACCACTTTAGACAAAGACACAAACTACATAAAAACCTTTGAAGAACATAATAACAAACAACCACCCAACTCCAAAGCAATGAAAAAGCTTTATGGAAAAGGTTATGAGCTTATGAAACAACTTGGATATAGTGGAAAATGATTTGGTGCTAATGAACAAGGTATCCACAACCCTATAGACCCTATCACACAACAAACAACTCATGGTCTTGGTTAATTTCCTTTGATAGAGATTGCCAAGCCTTCACCCAACATCAAAAATCTCACACAACATACTCCTAAATCATCCTTAACAATTGTCCATCCTAAACTCCTCAACACTAGTGGCCTTGAACATCATTCTTTCCAAAATATCAAACAAAAAAATACACCTTCGCTTAATGTCAATGTCATCTCACAAGACACCAATGATTTGCATTCGATAGTTTTTCCCTCCTCCTATAAGAGTGAGAACAAAATCTCGCAATCTAGAGAAACTTGTGTAAGTATGACATCTAATACGAAGCAAGATGTATCTTTGACACAAACCACAAGACCACCTTCTACCATTGATCAAGAGGGTATCTTATTGAGACTCCTCCAATATCACTTGATCACCCTCCCTCCCAAAACTCGAAAGAAATGCTATTACAAGACTTTATTTTGTGCCTATCATAGAGTTCATGGTCATTCCACTAATGAATGTAAAGCTTTGAGTTGTAAAATCCAATATTTTCAGGAGTTTTGTATGCTTCCCTATGTGGGGGAACTGAATTCCTCTAGTTGATATTTATTTTCACTCTAGCATGCATTTCATCAATCATTTTGGCTCACCTTTGTACTGCACTAAGTGGGTGCAAGAGATTTGATAGCCTTGTCCTCATATGTCACTTGTAGTATCCTCCTTTGGCTAGTCGTTAATGTTTCACAAAAATATAAGAGCAAGCTTGGGACGTGGACAATGTACCTTAAGTTGACTCACACATGATATACTACCTTATTCATGACATAGCTTATCAGAAACATATGACTTGGCATAGGGATTTGTGAATAAGCTCTCATGTCCTCTTCTTCTAATTTAAAGCAATTGCTCACAGTACTGGTGTTCACAATTGCTTTAAAGTGGGGACATAAATCACCACTCACATTTCATTGTGTGATTTATTTCTTCTTGTGATGCAACCTTTTCTTGGTGGAGTCATTGGACTTGATTCCCTCCAAGAGCATGATATTTATTTTGAAACATCCTCTCTTGGAGACGTTGAGAACAATGTCTTATAAGATGAGACCTTGCATTAACAATGTCAATGAGCATCAAGCATACGAATTTTTGCTTACCTCATAGAGATCAAAAATAATTTTCCTTTATGGAACCTTATTAAAGCTATCAAGAGGTATAAATTTGTTATGGTTGAGCAGGAAGCCCATTCTGAGGCATGACTTTCCCCATATCCACCTATGTGTTTGAGTGCATACCAACTAGCGCATGTTTCTCACCTTTTGGGATTTCTCACCTCGCGGACAATCAAAAGTTTCGTGGCCCCAAAGTGAGTATGTTGTGGACTTCTAACCCTAAACACAACCTTAAGTTTTGTGGCCCCAAAGTGAGAGCATCCTTTCCACCCCGTCTTTCTTTCCTTTAGTTCTTTCCATTGCATGATTATGTATCTTGATAGTTTGACTTAGGATCTTGGATCCTGGGGGCTTGGTTGCCTTCTTCCCGATGGCGCATCTACTTGGCGGATATATTGAATATGTATGCACTTTAGTGTGAGTTTAGAGCAAGTTCATCCTCCATAAAATTGGAATTCATATCATAGAAAAAAGAATACTCTCTCTGCCAACATGTCCATTCCATTCCATTCCATTCCATTCCATTTCCTTCCTTCAAGTCAGATCCATTCCTTCCACCTGTCTAGAATTTAGGACCCATTCGCCATGGGTGGTAAATGAGTCCCTCTTGGCTCCAAATTCAAAATATTTCAAAATTTCTTTCAGGTTTTTATTCAAAATTACTTTATGTCAGTATGTCATGTATTATTAGGTCACTAAGGAACAAGTGAGTATAAATAAGTGTTTTTATATCCATTTTAACCCCTATTCAATTCATCATTCATTCATTATTCATCCGTCATTTTTCCATCTCAAGTCAATCAAGTTAGGGATTCACCATTTCAAGGCATTAAGACATCAATTTTTAGACATTCAACAACAAATTCTTCATGTTTTACTGCAAAAAATCAAGATCAAACATAATTGCAAGGTAATTAAATTCATTGTTTAAGTTAATGTTTCATCACATTCTTTCATCATTTTGGTTTAATTACGTAAAAGAGGTTTGACCAAGGCAAACCCCAAAGCCCTAACATCCAACATTTCTCTTTCTTGTCTTGTGTATTTGCAGATTTAGATCTCTTGGAAATCATTGAAGATCAAGTTCCAAAGTTTTTTAGGTCTTCTCTTGATTTTTTAAGGAAAAATAACAACAAAAAGTCATTTTTTAGGCCCAAATCCAACAATTTTAGAAGCAGACACCTATAGAATGTCAAAGTGCAGACTGAAAGCTCTGGATTCCATTTTTGAATCTTTAGAAATTCAAAAGTAGACTCATTTTCTATGGGTGGCGAATGAGTCCCATTCCAAGGTCAATTTTTTGTTTTCTGCATTTTTAGATACCCTTTTGTTCGAAACAGGTTCCGACTCAGTTTTGTAGAACTGGGACTGATTCGCCTAGAATGGAAAATGAATTTCACCATGCATGAAAACTAGCATCAAAAACATTTCAAATGTCATTTCCAGCCTTCTTCAATATCTCAGGTGAACACTTTCATTTTGGTTCATTTCTGTTAAGTTTTGCATTCATTTATAGGTGTTTACACAATGTGTTTTCAAACACCATGCATTTTGATAGTTTCCTCTTAATAATCAATACACTTTATTAGTTTTCTACATTTAAATCAGTTCATTTAGACATATTGCATCCTTATCATATTAATCTTTGAATGTGAGCATTACATTTTGGCCCATCTTTCTCCTTTTAGGTGAAAAAACCTAGAAGTGCTAGAAAGACCTTGGGATGCCAAAAGTCCATGCTATAATTAGGAAGAGGATAACAATATTTTAAAGATGCTTTGTTCAAATCATGAAAATTCATACACATCCTAATATTATTATCAGGTTTTGCGAGTAAAAAAATGATTGAGCTCCAAGGAGAATAATCGATAGGTTGTATAAAGCCAGCTTCAAGAAGTTTTTCGATCTCAACCTTAACTCATAAAGCTATCTTAGGATAAACATCTTTCGTATCTTCTATCTTATGGTTTTAGCATATTCTTGAAGTTGAACTATGTTGTGTGTCACTATCTTAGCATCGATACCTGACATATTTGAATAAGTCCAAGAAAAAAGTTCATGAAATTCATGTAGTATTAATGTTGCGTGATCTTCTTGTTCATATTCATCGAGGAATTTTCCTATTTGAATCACTCTTTCTTCATTAGTTGTGTCAATCGGTATGTTGATTGTATCTCCCAAAGGAAGTGCATTTTATCTCGATATTTTAGAATTGTGTTTGTCTTTATCATTGTCAGTCTCATTAACTTCCTTTTCTTCATCCACTTGTTTAGTAGTAACCATAGCACAAGTAACCCATTTTCTCTTAGGGGAAGTAAAAAAATTATCATAAACTCCTAAAAAAAATTTCAAAGCCTCATTATCTTCAAAGTACTCCAACAATTCTTCACATGTTATATCAATCAATTCAAGATTTTTCAAAGTGAGAGTTATCTTAAGGGAGTTACACATGACGGTGTTGATGTTGAGTGAAGGTCTTTGTATTGATTTTGTTATCTTAGAAGACAATATCCAAGACCACTTTTTGTTTCTTATGTGTTAGGCTCTATAGGAACATAGATTCCTTGTTCTTTTCTCCCACATCCTTTTCTACTATAACCAAGTTGTTTCATGAACTCATAACCTCTTCCATAAAGTTTCTCCATCTATTTTAGATTTGTTGGTTGTTGGTAGTCCATCTCATCAAAGTTAGTTATATAACTTATATCTTCTTCTAGAGTGGATGGAGTAGATGCTTGTGAGGTTTCTTTTGAATTCTGTGTTGACATTACTGTTGGCTCTTTTTCTTTTCAATTTCTTTTGTTGAAATTTTGTAATCTCCCATGAATGTTGGTGTGAAATCTAAGGAACCCCAATCATCTTCTAATAATTTTGTGACTTCATCAATATTCTTCCCTTGTTCTTCTTTTGTGATTTCAAATTTTGCAGTTGGTATCAATGTTTTCACAGGACTTTGTTTATCTTTCTTAGTGTGCAAACAACTTTCAGGTTTAGGGCCAACCTTGACGGGTATGTGCAGGATCGTGATGGGCCAAAAAGTGGCAATATTATGGGTATTTGTAGGGTTTGTGGCTGATGACCTTTTACTTACCAAAAATTGATGAAATGAAAAGGGTTTTTAGAGGAGATTCTCAGCTTTCCACCAATATAAATTATGCTTTAATTTGAATTTAATAAATAATTATTATTTATTTTCTATTAGAATTACGACTAAAGTCCTAATCGATAGGTTGATTAAAAAACATCTATAAATTTCAAACGATATCACATTTTTGAATCTGAAACATGCGTTACATTCTATGCTTCACATTATATAGGATTAAAAAAAGAAAAATTAAATTTCATGAATTTTGACCAAGTTAAGGTGGAGACATATGAGTTTTTATATTTTTAAAGTTGTAATAAAAATTCATAAGTAATTATTTACTTGAAAAAAATTACAAAAAAATATGCATCACATCTGGACATGAGTCCCTACTTATATATAAAATCTTATAAAAAAATATTATCATTTTATTATGGTTAGGGGTGAGACGAGGACACCTACTTCTTATTTTTCCCTAAATTTAAGTACTCTGCATTGAAATTTCAAATTTTCACCAAATAGATTTTATTTATTTTAAATAAACCTAGTAGTTTAGAAACTACATTCAATTCTATACATATTATATTCTTACATATTTTTGAAATAATATAGATAACTTATTCAAATTTTTACGTCAAGTTGCCTAACACTGATTTTTTTGAATTTTTTGCCACTTAAGGGCCTTATTTTTCCATGATGATCCTGCACATACCCTGACTACATGTAAAATTTGTTGTTATAGACATACTTCACTACATGGTGAAGGGTTGAAGGCACGACATTCATTCCATGAATCCATGGTCTCCCCAAGAGGATATTGTAAGAAAGATCATGAGGCATAAAATAGACCAGAGTTTTTGATGTTACCTTCTCAACTTTAATAGGTAATGTGATGAATCCAAGTGGTTGTTTTCCTATGTTATCAAACCCATGGATGGATAAAGAATTAGGGACAATGTTACTCTTATCCATATCAATCTTCTCTGAAAAGCTCACTTTACACACATTAAGGGTCAAACCATTGTTAAAAAGGGTTCTCTTTATCCTAATTTTATTAACAAGAGCTATTATCATGAATGCTTCATGTCATTTTTGAACTTCAATGGAGGGCAACTCTCTTTGGTGAAAAATTGTTGGCATATGGATTGGGGAGATTGTTTATGGCTTCTAGTGTTGTCATTGATGGCAACTAAAGTCATTATCTCGGTCCGCAGATAAGGATCTACTTATACAGGAAAAAAATGTAAAAGACAATGTGTTACCAGCAAAAAGCATGAAGAACAGGGTATCTGGTTAGTTAGTCGATTTGTATGCTTCACCAGATCATCATTTTTGTGTTGTGGATCTCTAGGAAAGGTTATTAAGCATGTATGTTATCTTATTGGTAAGATTTGTGGTGTTCCAACAATTAGTGTATGAGTTAGGAGATTCGGTAGAATGATTTTCTATTTATTTTCTCATTATGGCCGACTCAATGATGTATCATGTCGCATATGTATAAGGAGTAGTTTTTTAATTGTTTCTAAGTTTGAGAATATTATTTTGGGTCCCAGCTATGTCTTACCTGACCTTTATGGGTGCGTATTAAATATAACTTGTGATTTGAGCCGACTATTTGAGAATATTTCATGTTTTGTTGAAGACAACTTAACTGATTAAAATCTTTGCTAGTGGATATATATATGAGCAGTAATTCAGTTTTAGTGTGAGGACAAAGTGGTGAGGTGTGAATGTATGAAAAGAGTAGAATAGATGTATGAGTGAACATCAAAAGATCAATTGAGTAAATTTTCTTGAGCAAAAGAAGATTATTGTGAATTAGGGCAGAATAGAGCATAGCAAGTTGCAAGATTAGATAGAAGATTCAGAATCTGTTTTATGTGCTTCACCAAAATTGAATCCATGAATTTGTAGATGCTATCTTCTCAATTCATTTTTTTTGTAATCACAAACATTTTGCAATGCGGGGAGCCTTCCTTATTTTGAGCAGTGAGCTCTAGGTAGTGTGCCTGAATGCAAGTGAATTCCCTTTTGTTCATACTTTTAACAAAGTATAAATTGTGGATTAATTTCCACTATGGTTTTTCCCCTAACATGGTTTCCATGTAAAAATACTGGTGTTATGGTGTCTTGATCATCTTGTTTATGTGCTGAAAATGATTTAAGATTTGAATTGAAAGTCAAATTTGTTGAACACTGATTCACCCCCCTCTAAGTGTTCCCTGAGTCCAACAATTGGTATCAAAGTGCAGTTCCTTTGTAGAAGTTTAACAACTTGAGGTAGATCTTGGAATACAATGGACTTTGGTCTTCAACAACAACTTATGGTGGAACTTGATGATCTTGATCAGTCTATAGCCGAAGTCAAGGAATTAAGAGAAAATCTTATGGATGCTGAGAAATTCATTCAGTCACTAAGGATAAAATCAATGAGTCAAGAGAAAAGAGGAAGGAACTTTATGATCAGCTGAAGCAAAAAGAAAATAAAAAATTGGAAGATGTTCACCTGAATTAGACTCTAAAAGAGATAACTGAAGAATGTGGAAAACTTTCTAGAAATAATGCTACTCTGAAGCTTGAGATGCAATCTATAGCAATGAAGCTAACCAAAGAGATTGAATAAAGGAAGAAAAATGAGGAGAATATCGAGGCTGATGCAAGAAGTTGGGTACACAAAAAGCTCAAAAAGTGGAAATGTTTTTGCTGTTTTTCATAATTTGTCACACTTGGACTAAAAATTTAAGGCACTTACACAATGAATATTAAAAAAAGTCATTAATATTAAATATAGAATTTTGAATCTAATTTCTAAATATGTAAATTATTAAAATACCCAGATTATAGAAATTAAATTTTAATAGGGATCTATAAAAATCACTTTTTAAAAGTCCCTTTTTTTACCATACCAAGCAGGTGTACGGACAATACTTTTTGACACAAATAAAATTATTTTGCTAATTACTTTTGGGAAATGATAGCTAAAAACATGAAGTTTGATGTGGATTTTTTTTTGTAATTTTTGGTTGAATATATATTTTTTTTAATTAATTTTTTATTGGTCTTAATTGATGTTTTTAAAAATCAACATGTACGGACAACATAATTGGACCTAAAAAAAACATTTTTTTACTAATTTTTTTTCATTGTGTAGAGAATTTTTTTAAGTTTGATGCCATATAATTTTTTTGCAAGAAACTTAACCAATAAAAAAGTTATTAAAAAACCAAAAAAACTTGATATTTCAAGTTTAAGGACTAGTTTGCTTAGAAATTAATTAAAAAAAAGCAAACATAATCCAATATTAACAAAAGTTATATATTTAGAAAGTAGACATTGTGTTGTCTAATGGGTTTTAATTTTATAGATTCATTCAAAAAAAAAGTCCATCAGCTATGTTGTCAAAGTTGGAAATTCTTCTTCAACTTGCCTTAATTTTTTAGTTGCAGATCAAAGGCTAAGGCTCGGATTGCCAAGCCTTTCCCAAGCCTAAAACCAAGGCTAGATGTGGTGTGGAAATTCAATTTTTAAATAACATGTATGTGTTACAAAAATGCATACTTGTTATTCAAATGAAACGCATATGCATTTCATAACACATACGCGTTACCCATTGATCCACTGGGAAAACAGAACATGTATGCATTTCTTGAACATAACACGTACGTATTTCATAATGTGTACATGTTTCTAATATAGCCGTTTTCCCCTAATTTAGAAAATTATGGTAAAACACGATTTTCCTGCAACATTCCTTTTCTATAGTACGTTCCAAAAGTGTCATTTTTTGCATTTTTTATTGCAAATTTGTCTTGTGCAGGGCATATTCTATTCAAATTGTTGGAAGAGACAAAGTGAATGTTGAATTTTTTGAAGTGGAATCAAGTGCAAGAACTTTTTACAAGAAGATTTGGAAAAAGTGAATTTTTGGATGTACTCATGATGTTTTTGCACTTCAGAGTTTATAGAAAAAATGATCTTCATAGTACATAGTTTAATTTGAATATTTGAAGGAGGTGGAAATTTGAAATAATTTTCTTGAATTATTTTTTTAGTCATCAAATAAGGTTTGGTAACCATGGGTGATAAGAAAAGGCAAAAAAAAAGATGTAGAAAGTTAATGACACCCAAAGAAGTTCAACCAAATAAAGATAAGGAGGCAAAAAGACAAAGGGAAAGGAGAGAAAGGAATCATCAAATGAAAGATTTGGAAGCATCTAGTTCCAAGAATGTTGAAGAAGAAGCCATGAATGATGAAATGAATGTAGATGATGCAAATGTGGAGATGGCGAATATAGAAGAAAATGTAATTACGGAGACAAACCCAATTGTGCCTTCAACTTCAACTTTGAATGATATGCAAACAACTTCGGGTGTGTCTTCAAATCCACCTCCCAATGATATGGAAAATGCACCTATAAAAACAATCTATCTAGGTATGTGTTCAAACCCAAGTTTTCATAATATTGATATTGCTTTTTAAGATGAAGCTGGATACACCATTGATAAGATCAATAATATTAGGGTTGAAACAATGTAGAAACAAGAAAATGATGAAGTTATATCTTATGAGAATTAAAATGAGAATGAAATCCCTCATATTGATGAAAATGATAATGAAATCCCTTTTACATTTGAAAATAAAAATGAAACCCCTTGTGTGAATGAAAATGAAACTCCTATGGATGAAGGTGAAAATGATTTTTTTACAATTGAAACAGATGTTCTAGATAACCTTCGTGGTAAAGTTTCTTTGAGACAAACTAGAAATTACGGAAATAAAATATATATAAAAAAAAATATAGAAAGAAATTAGGATTCCAATGTCAACTCATGGTGTAATTGATGAGAATGTTGAAAATGAGAAAAGTGATGAAAAAATTAGGTGTTTTTGTAAAATAAAAAAAGAAAGATGATTCAGTAGAACAAGTCATATCTAGTGTTGCTAATGCTATTGATGTTATTGGTAAGAAAATTTGATCGAAAGATAAGAACGAGGCTCATCATGCAATAACAACTGCTCTAGTTGATAAAACGACTTCAAATAAAAGAATGTTAATTAAGATAAGTAAATGTGTAAAAGTAAATCCTAGAACTTTGATAAGAGCTGCTAAAAGAAGAGAAAGTATTGAAAAGGATCCTATTAATCAATGTTGAAGTTTTAGTGGTAGACTCCCAAGATCAGACATGAAATTAACTAATGAAATTAAATATTTAATCCATAAATTTTGGCATGATAATACAAGAGTATCACCTAACATTAGAGATGTCTTAAAATTAAGGGTGGGTTCCAAAATTCATGAACCTCATCCAAAGCATCTCTTAGATATGACTCAAACTGAATTATATAAAAAAAATTTAGATGCTTCAATCTTACCATTGAATATTAACATAAGTCAAAGATCATTCAAAAAGTGTAAACCTTGGTATGTTAGAATTAATAAGCAATGAATCTCTTGTTGTTGTAAGACTCATGTAAAATTTCATTATTATTATGATATATTTCGATATATACGATGCACTTTTCATGCTAACCAAATTATGCAGGACATTTGTGGCATTAATATGCCACCTGAAATAATCAAAGATTTAATAGCAGGTTTGTTTTGTGATCCCTCTTTAAATGAAAACTCATTTTTTTAAAAAGAATGCATTTCTGGAGAATGCGATAGATGTGGTAACTTTTCATTATTAGGAGAATGTATGCATGAAAATAGTTTAGATGAATTTGGACAACAATTAGTAGATGTCAAAAAATTTAAAAATGTTGAGTATTCTTTAAAAGATGGAAAAAATGGAAAACGTGTTGAGCTAATTGTAGAAAAAGTTAGTGTGCATGCTTTTATTAATGAATTTAAGGATAAGTTTGTACCTAAATATGTTCAACACTCTCATAATGCTCATTGGGTTGATAATCAATTTCGTTTATGTAAAAACACATTCCCAATTGGAAGTATATTGTCAGTTGTTGATTTTGTTGAAAATTACACTCTTGCTCCACAAGAAGAAATTCAATCATAGTATTATAATTCAATGCAAGTAGCTATATTTATTCACATTGTGTATAGACATACAGAAGATAGTACAGAAGATAATAGAAATTTTTTGAGAGAGTACCATTTTTATGTAAGTGATAATCGATTACATTAATATGAATTTGTACAATATTGTTTTGATATATTTTATAAAAATTTAAAAGAGAGAGGAATTCAAATGCTAAAACATCTCATATGGTCAAATAATTGAACGGGTCAATTGAAAAATGCTAGAATGTTTTATTGGTTATGTAGAGTTCATAAGGAAAATAATATCCAACACATATGGAGTTTTTTTGAAGCTGGTCATGGTAAGGGAGAGCACGATGGAGCAGGTGCATGTGTGAAAAGAGCTCTTGCTAGAGAGCAACTAAAATTTGAGGATGCTGCAAAATTTAGAGATGCATGTGCAATTGTAGATTGGTGCAATACCAAATTATCTACAAGAACAATTGAGAGCTCAATAATTCAATGCTTCTTTTGGTTAGTTGAAGAAAATGATATTTTTTCTTGACAAGATTGTGAAACAATTAATGGATCTACAAAATGGCATTCGTTTAAGAGTTCAAATGCAAACACATGGACAATATGGACAAGGGAGTTGGCATGTTTTTGTCAATTTTGTATTGCAGGTGATTGGGAGGCATGTGAAAATACAGAATGGGTCAAACAATGGCAACAAAGAGCCTTAACGCCTACACCGACAAATGTTCAACATGGAACGATAATTGAAGATAATCAAGTGTTCGCATCAAATGATTATGATTGTGTTTCAGATCTTGTACAAGAAGGTAAATTATTTATTGAGTTGAATTTTGTATGTATGGATGTTTATATGTGAATTAAATATAAGTCACTTTTTATTGAATTTTATATTTATTTTTGTAGGACACGTGTATGTTGTTGTTGCACTTGAGGGGAATGAAGAGGAGATAGATTACTGGTTGGCTAGATGTGTTGAGAGAAAACATAAGTTGGAACATCCTAGAGCGGATGATGACAACTTTGAGTATCCAACTGGTTCAGTGGTTGTTGTTGGCACTTAGCTTCGAAAATATTTGATGAGAAAGAATGGCATGCCTGCATTTGAAGATTATGAAAGACACAAGAAGATTATACATTATTCACATTTGATTTTGGCAACCAATATAAAACTAGTTAGATATCAAGGGAGGCCTGCTAATAAATTTTTATGGACACTTTCAATGGATGATCACGAGACAATCATAGATGCATTAAAAAAGAGAGAGGATGCAGATGGTACAATAGAGTAAATAAATATTGGTAATTATATCTAGTTGTTTATATAGTTAATTGATATATATATATATTTGTATTTAATCATTTCCTAATTAAATTTTTATATCATTTTTTGTTTCAGTTCTCCCAAAATTAGATGCTTTACAAACAAGAGAGGAGATATTACAATGGAATTCAAATTTAGAGATAGGTAACTATATATAGTTCTAGATACATTTAATTGATAGTATAAATTCATTATCTCAACTCCCCTTAATCCACCCTGTTGCATCCCTTCAATTCATTCTATCAACTCCCCTTAATCCACCCTCTTTCATCCCCTTAAGCCATCCTCTTAAAGCACCCTTAAGTCATATTCTCTTACATCCCTATAATCCATAATCTTGCATTCCTTAAGTCATTATCATAATTTCCCTTAAGCCATCCTCTCAGGGCCTGTTAATCCATATTGTAAGGTTCATGACATGCATCCCCTTAATCCACTATCTTACATCCCTTTAATCCATTCTATCAACTCCCCTTAATCCACCCTCTTACATCCCCTTAATCCACTCTCTTACATCCCTTTGAGTAATATTATCAACTCCCCTTAATCCACCCTCTTACATCCCCTTAACCCATCCTCTCAAAGGACTCTCATAATTCCCCTTAAGCCATCCTCTTAGGGCCTATTAATATCCATATTGTAAGGTTCATAACATGCATCCCCTTAATCCAATATCTTACATCCCCTTAATCCATTCTATCAACTCCCCTTAATCCACCCTCTTACATCCCCTTAATCCACTCTCATACATCCCTTTGAGTCATTTTATCAACTCCCCTTAATCCACCCTCTTACATCCCCTTAACCCATCATATTAAAGGACTCTCATGATTTCCCTTAAGCCATCCTCTTAGGACCTATTAAGCCATATCCTAGGGTTCATGAGATGCATCCTCTTAAACCATCCTCTTAACTCCCCTTAAGCCATTCTCTTAAGACCTCCCTTAAGCTATATATCCTCTTAGGTCCCCTTAATCCATCCTATGGTAAACATCTTTTGAATTTGTATGGAATTTGCTATATACTATTATTTTCTCGCATGAATTTTTTTCTTAAATAACTCATAAAAGTTGTAGTTACTTACATTAATTATCTTTGTAGGTTCTCATCAAGCCGATCTACGAAGTGATTGTTGAACTAAAAAATTATTTTATCAAGAGACTATGTAAATGTCAATTTTTGGTCTTCACCTAAAAGTTGATAAGTTTTAATTGTATCTACATGCACATCTATGTTTCATCATATTATATAGTTGTAATAAACATCTTGATATACATTATATATGTTTGTTCAATGTTACTTTTTAAATATCTTGTTCCAATTTTATAGATTATACATTTCATGTCTTGTATTTACCACATTTTATATAATTATTCAATTGTATAGATTATACATTTTATACATACAAGGAGATAGTTTTTTTGTTTATTGATTCAAATATTTGCTATCTAATTGGAAAATAGTTAAAATTATCTACCCTTAATTTATTATGAATATGATCTAAACTATTTAAGGAATGTTTTAATTTGTCACCTAACCATGTGATAAATTATATATATTAAATTTGATTCTAGATAAGAATTTATATAGTGCATGTAATACTTGAAAATTAGATAAAATATAAATAGTCTAATGTATGAGTGCATATAATCATGAAAATGAACATAACAAGATATCATAATTGACTGCATATATAATCATCATATTAAAGTCAACTAATATAAATAAACACAAATATGATAATAACATGTTCAAAGTAAAACTAGAAATAGATAGTCCATAGAATTTATATGTCAAGTCCAACACATATATTTAAATAAAACTAGAGATCTATGGTCCATAAAATATAAAACCATCTAACTTTCAGGCTAATCAGTCAAATCAAGTCTCCTCTTTGTTCCATGTTGACTAGATGTACCCGCATCATGCTGTAAAAGAGTACAAGAAACTTGAAATTAGATTTAAATTTATTTAGAAATTTTGATATAATTAAACATATTTAAACTTGAAAATATGAACTTTTAGATAAAAATAAATTTAATTAAATATCTAGTATTTATATAGTAAAAATGATTTCTAGTATGCATAAATTACCATATGATCATGTGAATCTGTAACTGGCACATTTTCTTCAATGGGTAGCATAACTGTCACTTGAGAAGATGCAAATGCCTGATCTACTATATCCTACATATTCATATAAAGCAAACAATATGTGAAAACCTTTAATATATATATATATATATTTAAAAGGTCCGTAAAAATTGTATGGGAGATTTAAAGTAAAGTTTACAACCTCGAATGATATGACCTCATGATCATGCACCTGAGATTTCCCATGCATAAATGTCAATGATGTCTCAGGTGCACGACCTGCCATGGGTATCTCATGAAATTCCTGCATGTAGATCATTGACACATGTGTATGTAAATGAAAAATTAAATTAGATCTATGATGTCCATTTAATTTAAACTTAACAAACTTTTGAAATCACGCACCTGAGCTAATGATGTCTCAGGAGCGCTCACCATTGTAACTTGTGGTTGGTCAGTACTAGGTATTGTGTGACCTCCCTACATCTAGATATAATATATCAATTCACACGTGTACAAATTCAAATTAAATTAGATATATATCCACACAAATTATTTAATATATATTGGTTCAAGTACTTGTCCAAAAGGTGAGCCCAGATCTACAACACTCGACATATGTACACAATGATCATATTGAGTTTCAGGCATCATGTGATCATACGTCTACACCAAACACTTATTGAATTAATATTATATTATATATATATAATTTGATGTTATTATTTACATGAATTTTTCATATTTCAAACTTGAATTAAATTTAAGTTCAAAAGATGAACATACCTGTGTAGGATGATCCTCAGAATATAGTAAATTCAGGTATGATCCCATCCCAGATGCATGTGTGTCGCCTGAAGTTAATGTCTGAGTATCCCTATAGCCTAAGCCTCCATGCTCTCTATTGGCCACTTCAGTGGCTGCGTGTGTAGTCTACTAAGTGAGATGTCCTGAAAGTGAACTCAATTCTCCTAATGTCGATAACATGGTCTACTACTGAAATGCAGCGGGAACACTAGGAGAAGGAAGAGGAACAATAGAAGCAATTGGAGCATGTCGTTGAGGATCGACACATGCTCCTAATCTATGTTGGGGCATGCCATGCCCAACTCTCTGAAATGACCTCATATCAAAATAGTTGGGTTTTTTACCCAACTCAAACTCAGCCCATAACTTTCTCAACACCTCACTGTTGCCATGTGGTGGACTATCAAACACCATCCACCATCTGTCCCAAAAATGTGCAGCTATCTGCGGGTGCCTACACCATAAAATTAAAATTCATTTTTTCGTGGGTGGAATGGGTTGGTTTGTTTGGGGATTAATAAAATATTGGCACATGGCTTGTTTGGCAATTTTTAGGTCATTGATTTCTTTAGATGACAATCCATCCGCATAGAATTTTCTCCTCTCTTCTCTCCATTGATGGAACCTAACTAGGTCCACGTCAATAGATCAAACAGAATCGACAATAGTTTGCATCACAGATGCAAACCATGCGAGATGGGGAGGGAATCTAGGCTCATTTTTTATGAGATATATATTTCCTTGAATGAAAATGAGGTTTGCTCGGATATTCTCTCTTAATTGATCTTCATCAACTACAGGAGGGGGCGGGGGGTTAGGCGGTGGAGAATGTGGAGGTGTTTAGGGTTATGTTCATGTGGTGGATTGGGATGTACGGGATCTATAGGAATTTCTTGATTGGGCATAAAATCCTCTAAATTAAACAACGGATCCATGTGAGCAATGATGGCAACTCCATGTTAAACAATTAAAAATATATATCAAACTAATTAAATAATGCACACAATTTGAAAGTTATTTAAAAATCACATTGAACATGCACAAATTCAAAATATATTTCATTTGAAGACCATTTGATTTATAACATTAAAAATTCATAGCATGTGCACACATTAAATTGAGTCCAATGTGGGGTTGTTAATATGAAGGGTAGATTTATGAAATTATGGGGTTTTATTAAAATTTATTTAATCTCATTCATTATTTTCAAATAATACTAAAGATAAGAATGAAAAATTAATAGAAGACATTGAAAGGGACACATAGATATATGCCAGTGACCTAATTGCAATGTACAAAATATAAAAAAAGATGAGTGACCAAGCTCTATTCACCAAATTTATCCCCTTAAGAAATGTCAAATTCCCCCTTAAGACATCGATTTACAATTTAGGGTATAGGATGGCTTAAGGGGATCTATGTGTAGTAAGGTCTTAGGACAAAATGGTCCATGGCTTAAGGGAATAAAATTTGGTGAAGTTGCCTAAGGCAACAAAATTTCATTTTAAGGTCCTATAATTCAAAATGAATAGATGTATTAATCAAGTATGACAAAATTTAATTAGATCCGAGGACATAAATTGATTTATCTAAATTTTCAAATTTCATGTATATAGATACTATTATAGTTTTTTATATTTTATATATCTTTATTTGTGATTAAATATTGCTAAAGGCTACCTCTAGGAATAATCTCCTAGGTATAGCTAATCCCAAAGTGAAGGAAAAGTCATTCATTCTCAACATTTAGAAAAATGCAAGTACAAATATCATGAATCTATAACATGAAAGTACAAATATCTAAAAATGCTAGAGGGTTATCTAGGAAATTTAAGCAACCAAAATATTCCACAACCATCACTTTGTGCATCCAAATAGAAGAACAAGGTTTTTTGGGAGCTTCTAGGTCACTAAGAGATCAACTCTACAACTAACATGTAATGAGGGTTCAATAATCCAATTCTTCTATTTAACCATGGATTTAAAGAATGAAACCAACATAAGAAATTTAAATAGTATTAAAAAAAACTAGTACTTTCTCATGTAACTAAGAAGCCAAAAGCAAGAACCCAACATGAAAAATCTTCCATTTTACATGACCACATAATACATGAAAATAGAAATTTAATCTTAGAGCATAGTCTCATAATACCAAATAAGATCTGCAAGTCATAACCATGAAACATGAAAACACATCACCAACTCCAAGATCTTCCACCTTAAGCATTCTTAAATTCCCACAATACTTCTATGCTCAAAAACAAAATGGATGATTACCCAAAACTCACAAACCATTGATCAATAACATACAAATAGATGGAACCCAAAAAACCCACCTCAAATATGATAAAAAAATCTTATGTAAAATTCCTACAAACCCCTTAATAATTAAACTTTAAAAAACAAGATTAAACTAATAAACATACAAGTGTTTCCACATCAATCTTTCAAGGAGAATATTATATGAAGCAATATAAAAAAAAATAGAATCCTTTGGCATGTAAACAACACTTATAAAGGAAAAAAGAGAGAAATAAGAATATATGCAACTATAAGAAGGAAAGAGATATAAATATACTTTATGAATCCTATTTCAAGAATAACTGTCCTCTAATTTACCACACAACTCAATGCATTGTTAGATGATTTATGGTTATAATATACTCATAGGGATTCTATAGAATACAACAATGATATCAAAAATCCTAATCCTATTAAAAAAAAGGATAGAATAACTCTATAAAATACATTGCATACATATTCTACCCCAAGAATCCAATATATAGACATAAGGATTCCTAGGAAATAACAAAATGGCAACACCACAGTCACTAATAATGCATGAAAATACTATGGTAAGTAATTTTTAATGACTCTCACATGTGTTGACCCATCCTAAAATAGATAATAACTCTTACACAATCTCTTTATTTCAACTTCACTATACAAGTTGGCCTAAGTAACTCTCAAGAACTCATCTAAGAGACACAAGATCTCTAGATAGTGGGACAAAGTAGTTAAGAAGAAATTATAAGTTTAACACTAACATGAAAATTTATTATCTCATTCATTGTTTTCAAAGAATACTAAAGATAAGAATGAAAAATTAATATAATACATTCAAAGGGACACATAGATATATGCACTAGTGACCTAATTGCAATGTACAAAATAAACAAAGATGAGCTTGAGCTCTACTCACCAAATTTTGAGAACTTCTTTGATCCCCTTAAGAAATGTCATATTAGGACCCCTTAAGACATCAATTTACGATTTAGGGTGATAGGATGGCTTAAGGGGATCTATGTATAGTAAGGTGGACTAGGAACAAATGTTCCATGTCTTAAGGGAATAAAATTTGGTGGAGTTTCCTAAGGAAACCAAATTTAATTCTAAGGTCCTACAAAAAAAATGAATGCTAAATAAGGGTTTAGGGTTTAGATTTAGAGATTTGATGACATGAAAACATATAGAAGACACATGATGGATTTTGAACCTATTTGGACCTCCAAGCACTCTTGGATGATTTAAAAAGGAAGAGGAGATCTAAACCCTAAACCCTAGACCCAATTTTTTTTCTAATCATATATTTTTTGAAACGTTTCTATGACATAGACTCTTCCTTTAAATATTTATATAAATTCTAGACGTGCATGGCTTTTCAAAAAAAAAACCTAACTGCCACTAAGTGAGGAATCAATTGATCAATTCAATAAATAAATAATCTTAGAAAACAAACCTTTGGTTATAGAATTGAAAGGCAACCAAATTTAATCATAAGGTCCTACAACAAAATGAATGCTAAATTAGGGTTTAGGGTTTAGATTTAAAGAGATTTGATGACATGAAAACATATAGAAGACACATGATGGATTTTGAACCTATTTGGACCTCTAAGCACTCTTGGATGATTTAAAAAGGAAGAGGATATCTAAACCCTAAACCCTAGACCCAATTTTTCTTCTAATCATATATTTTTTAAAATGTTTCTATGACATAGAATCTTCCTTTGAATATTTATATAAATTCTAGACATGCATGGCTTTTCAAAAAAAGAGCCTAACTGCCACTAAGTGAGGAATCAATTGATCAATTCAATAAATAAAAAATCTTAGAAAAAAAACCTTTGGTTATAGAATTGAAAGGCAACCAAATTTAATTTTAAGGTCCTACAACAAAATGAATGCTAAATTAGGGTTTAGGGTTTAGATTTAGAGATTTGATGGCCTAAAAACATATAGAAGACACATGAATAAATTTTTACAAGTTAATAAGAAACCCTACCACCTAAACATAGTGCTTTGAATAAAATATGTGACATTCTAGGAAAAGCTTCAATATATCAACAATTAGGAACTTTAGATTTCAATTATAAGTAAGTTGTTGAGTTATGATGGATTTTTAACCTATTTTGACCTCTAAGCACTCTTGGATGATTTAAAAAGGAAGAGGAGATCTAAACCCTAAACTACAAGTTTCTCAAAAAAATAATTTGAATTTTACAAATTGAAATGTTGATGCTACAAGTTAGCTTTGATACACTAGTTTAGAGAAAGTACAACATTTAGTTTTCCTAATCTAGAACAATGCCACTACACATGAGAGTTAAAATAGGAATTAGATTACACACTTGTCCTATAGATCTTATGAATAACATCCTATAAATTAAGGCTTAACTATGATCATAATGCATCCTTACATAATTCACAAAGCATCTCATCCAAATAAGAGAAATGGGTAGAAATCATTCATGCTTCACATTTTAATATTTATTTGATTTAATAACATATATGTGTCTAGCTCTATCCATATTGCACATAGTCTATCTATAGCCCATTTTAGGTTTACGTAAATTAGGGTAAATAGCCCATTTTAGGTTTATGTAAATTAGGGTAAATAGGGTTTTAGGTTTACGCTTTAGGGTTTAGGTCCAAGGATTAACCTATGTAAATAAGTTTTTAAGGACCTATGTAAATTTTGTAACCTAGGGTTTCTAGGGTTTTGAAATTTCTAAGTTTTAAATGTGTTCAATTTAGGTTTTTTTTTATGGTTTTCAATTTACAATTTAAATTTCTTTGTTTTGTTGACATTTTTGGTTTCTTAAATGCAATTAAAAACTATAAAACATTGAACTAAAACACACTAAACAAACAAAAAATGAATACTAATAAAAAAATAAAAAAAGATATAAAGCGAAAAAAAAAAGAAGAATTCAACCAACCTGGAGGTCGATGAGGTCACTAGTGTTGATGGGAGGAGGTGGCAGTCAAAATTTTGTTTAGTCAAGGCCTTTAAAATGTGTATGCACTCTCCTTTTTTCTTCTCACTCTTGGATTAGAATGGTGGAAAATGAATCACATTCGTTTATTTAAAAAAATAAATACTTTCTCAAAACACATATGCATTTCAAAACGCATACACGCTCTAAATGCGTACGCATTTTAGGTTTGTGTACTCGAGTCTAAACGCATACATGTTCGAGATCTAGGCTTAGGTACCCAATCCGTAACGCATACACGTTTCTTCGAAAACACGTACGCATTTCCTGAGAAACTTTTTTTTTCCCTGAGATTTCCCCTCTTCGTGTACCCAACTTCTTGCTTTTACCCCTCACTCAATCCTTAAAATAAAAATATAAAGAATGCAACAGATTAAATAATGGATTCATTCAGTTGGAGATTGAATTGCAACAGTCCAGAAATAATGAATAGGAACTTGAAAGATAGATTGTTATTCTTAGTAATGAACTCACTACTGCAAATGAGTACAAGGAGAAGTTTAGGATCAATTCTACTAAGCTTGATGAGTTGACTATAGGAAAGAAGGATGCAAATGATAAGAAAGGTCTTGGATATGAGAAGGAAGAAAGCTCTGAATCTGAATACAAGAATTCTAGACAAAGAAATCAAATGAACAAAGGCAGAAGGTATTCGGTAAGACAAACCAATGCTCAGAAGTTTAATGGTTATTGCTTTGCTTGTAATAAATTTGGTCATATGGCTTCTCAGTGTAGAAGTAAAATAAATTCAAGTAGTCTATCATTTCCCGATCAGTGTTTTAATTTCAAAAAGCTAGGTCACAACTCTATTGAATGCAGAAGTATGTCTATCAATTTGAGAAATGTTAAATTTGACACTTGTGGAATATTTGGGTATGTTGCTAATCAATGCAGACCAGGAGGAAATCAGTGGAATGAGTGGTCTAGATAGAGAAATTTGGTGTGTTAGAGCTGCAATAGATTTGGTCACATTGCAAGATTCTGCAGGAACTGGAACATGAATAGAAGGGGTCTAGTGTATCAAGAAATAAATTCAGAGAAAAATGATAAAGGAAAAGAAAAAGTGACTGTGGAAGAAATAAGAGATCAAATGAAGAAAATGTGGGTAAGGAAGAGTGGATCTGATGAAGGAAATAAGCCTATACCGGAAGCTACCTCTAGAAATCCCTCCGGTATTTCCACTGGAAATTGAACTCAGGCCATTGTCCTCGAGGGAGTGTCTCAAGGAAGATCTTTTGGCCCCTTGTCAGTAGCTGGCACCGAAATGCAGAAAATTTTCAGTAGCTATGATAAAAGTTTGAAAATGTACTAGTGATCATTTATGCAGGAACATTTGAAGCAGAAGGTCTGTAAACAAATTTTTCTTTTGTTGTATGAGAAAATAGGGTTACCGAAACTCCTAGGGAAAATTATTTAATGCAACTAAAAAGGTTAGGAATGAAAAGTCATAAAAAGGTATTTGGAGTTCCCTCATTTGTCACCTTGCATTGTAGGATAACATAAGGAGAGCCCCTGCAACAATATCTCAAAGAAGTAAAGCAAATTTGGCGGTGATTTCTTCAGGTACTTTAGTTACTTGTAGAATTTTGAAATTTTATGCTTAGTAGAAAACCTTGTTCAGTACAGACAGTAAAATGAAGCAAATCAAAGGAACAGTGACTTTGGATGAATATATTAGTAGGAAGATCAAGGATATAAGAAATTTGTTTCTAGCCAATGAATTGAAGTGGCTTGAAGGTGCGAAACATAAGAATTTGGACATCTGGAATGGGTTTCCCTTTTTCGTCAATGCAGAAGTGGTCAAGTTTATCTTGAATAGATTGGATGATGATATCCTTACTCTAAACAAACCCTATCAAATTTAAAGAGAGGTGATTAGAAATTCAATAGGATTATACAATATTGGAGATGTTCCGAAAAAAAAGTTGATTAAGAATAAGGAAGTCAAAACCCTAACTAGAGTGACAGGAGATGAAAGAGCTCTGTTAATTTCAACAATCAAAGATCCAATAACTAGGTACATTGCACATGGAATTTCATATAAAATTTTCTTCAAAAACAAGGAAGGATCAACCTCGGTAGGCGTAGTTTACATTTTGCACAAAATGATAAGAGAAGATGAAGACTTTGATCTATGTGGATTGATGAAGGATCACTTGATGGAAAATGTGCAATTGATGAAGGATGTAGATTACACCTTTAGGTTTGGTACCCTAGTTATATGCATTATGATGTATTTTCTGATTTGCTTGCCTCAGAATGACAATGTGGTATGGAAAGAAAATGAACCTGTTTGTAAGAAAAAATTTAAGCATCTCAATACTCTAGAAAATTGTGAGCAATTTTATGAAAATTTCTTTAGAGAGTTGTTGGGGAAATTTGGAATAGTTGGCATCTCTTTTCCGATAAGAGCTCAGTTGAAGTTGGGTCTTCTTATGGTAAGGTGGAGAAGTTAAAAAGGGCTCTAGAGTTTGTAGATGACATTCATACAACATACAAATCTCCAAGAATTGAAGAAAAAGGAAAAGAGAAAGTAATTGTGGATATACTAGATGAAGATTCTGATGATTACACTCCAAGAGATGAACCAAAATCAATTGAACCAGATGTGGTGATAGCAAAATAAAGTGATGAAGAAGATGCTTTATTCAAAAAAAAAGATACTGCAAATTGTTCAAGAGGAAGATGCAATGCAAAAGATTGTTGACATATGGTTAAATGGACCATCATATGAACAAGACTTCATTGAGGACACTCTAGGAAAATACTTTGTGTAGAACAATATTGAATTGGAAAGTTTGTAGAATGTACTTCCAGAAGAATTGATTGAATGTATCAGGGAGGCTATGGACTCTGTGCCTCTAGACAAGAAAGAGGAAGAAGTAATTTTACATCTGAAGGAGTAGTTTAGGCTGTCTCTCACAAAACTAAAAGAGAGAATGAATGTGTTAAGGAAATGCATAGACTCAAAAACAAGGTCTACAATTATTGTCTTTAGTGGCCACATGTGGTTGGAAAATACAAGGACAAGCTAGAGAAAATTGAGAGTGAGTTTATAAGAATCGGTTAGGATTACAATATGCTTCAGGACCAGGATGGAGCTGTCAAGAAAAAGATTCATGAGTTGTAGACTAAGCATGCAAAGGTTCACTCTGCTTGAAACACTCTTATGGACACTTTCTAGAAAGTGAAAGATCTAATTGAATGTAGAATGGAGTAGCAAATTGAGATTCTAAAGAAAGCAAATAAGTTGGAAGAAGTGATTACAATTCCAAAATCCCTCATTCAAATCATCAACCAGACATCAAAAAAAAATAGTTTGATAATAATTATTGGGATTGCAGTAGATGCTTGGAAGAAATTTCTTCCAGAGATAAAGGATAAGTATAAAATCATTTTATGATTTGTGTAGTAGTTGTAATTTCTCAAATTTCTATTCAACAAAGGGGGAGAGAGAGAGTAGTAAAATTTTATTTTTGTAAAAAGGAAAAATGGGAGAGTAAGTAATAAATTTTTTTCATTGATGTCAAAGGGGGAGGAGAGCAGTGAAAAATGCCTTAACATTCTAAGGGGGAGCAGTGTTATGTTGTGTTTTTGAATTTTGAGTTTTGGTTTCAACACTTAGTCATTTTTCACTAAGTGTTGCCATCAATGCCAAAGGGGGATATTGTTGGCATATGGCTTGGGGACATTTTTTATGGCTTCTAGTGTTGTCACTGATGGCAACTAAAGTCATTATCTTGGTTTGCAGATCAAGATCTACTTATATCGACAGAAAATGTAGAAGACAGTGTGTTACCGATAGAAAGCATGAAGAATAGGGTATCCGACTAGTTAGTTCATCTGTATGCTTCACCAGATCATCATTTTTGTGTTTTGGATCTCTAGGAAAGGTTGTTAAGAATGTATGCTATCTTATTGGTAAGTTTTGTGGTGTTGCAGCAATCGATGTATGAGTTAGAAGATCGGTAGAATGATTTTTTGTTTATTTTCTCATTATGGTCGACTCCATGAATGTAGCATGTTGTAAATGTATAAGGAGTAGTTTTTTAATTTTTTCTAAGTTTGAGAATATTGTTTTGGGTCCCAACTATGTCTTAACTGACCTTCATAGGTGCACATTAAATATAACTTGTGATTTGAGCTGACTATTGGAGAATATTTCATGTTTTGTTGAAGCTGACTTAAGTGATTAAAATCTTTGCTAGCGGATATATATATGAGATTGGTAATTCATTTTTAGTGTGAGGACGAAGTGATGAGAAGGTGTGAATGTACAAAAAGAGAAAAGTAGATGTATGAGTGAACATCAGAAGATTAGTTGAGTAAATTTTGCTTGAGCAGAAGAAGATTATTATGAATTAGGGAAAAACAGAGTAGAGCGAGTTGCAGGATCAGAAAAAAGATTCAAAATCTATTTTATGTGCTTCATCGGAACTAAATCCTTACATTTTTAGATGCTATCTTCTCAGTTCATTTTTTTTGTAATCACAAACATTTTGTAAGGTAGTGAGCCTTCCTTATTTTGAGTAGTGAGCTCTAGGCAGTGTGCCTGAATGCAAGTGCATTCCCTTTTGTTCATACTTTTAATAGAGTATAAATTGTGGAATAATCTCCACCATGGTTTTTCCCCTAATAGGGTTTCCACGTAAAAATACTGGTGTTATGATGTCTTGATCATCTTGTTTATGTGCTTGCATCTTTATTTCTGTTTATGTGTTGAAAATGATTTAAGATCTAAATTGAAAGTCAAATTTTCTAAACATTGATTCACCCCCTCTCAGTATTCCCTGAGTCCAACAAAAATAATATCTAATTTGGGTGATCCCACAATACTAGTTTACAATTTTTGGCCAAACTGGACATTGAAATAATTTTTTCTAACTAAATCTTCACTTTCGAGCACCTCTAGCGGCTAAACCATGAGGAACTTGAAGATGGTGCAAACTAGAGTTTTATGAAATTTTGTCTGCAGATTCTAAATATATTTTTTCCAAAAAATTTAGAATTTAGATTGCAATTTTTTTTCCATCTCCTTCGAAAACTAGTATTTTTTTTAGAAAACAACATTTTTAAGGAGTGACGTTCACCATATAATGCATAACTTTTTTTCCTTGAAGGATAAAATTCTAATTCTTTCGAATTTAAATTTGTAACTCCAATATCTAGTGCTTACACTTGGTTAGATAGTTTTTTATTGAATATTTTTTCTTTAATCAAGTTTCAAAGTCAAACTAATTACAAATCAAACATAGGAAGACTGTATAACGTGTAACCTTTTTTGTATGTATCGAAATTCAATTTTTTTTTGTTGGATTAAGGACTTCAATATCTGGTGCACTCATATTTTTCAATTTTTTTTATAATCTACTATTTTTCCACATGTGCAGAACAAAGAGCTTGATTTTTGATTAAAAACATATGTTTAATAAAACTAAAAAACCAAATACATAAAAAGAAAAACATATTAAAATTATAGTCGTTGGATAGCTCATTCCAAGGACTACCTAATTCCAGTTAGGTCTGTGAATTATTTTCCATTTTCATCTTGAACCCGAGCTCCGAAGTGCAATTTTTTTTATTTTTTTGTGACAGAGAGCAGGAATTAGGGAAAAGGGGGTTCGCTTGAACGAGGGGTGGTTCAAGCAAACCAGGGTTCAAATGAACTCTGGTTCATTCAAACCCTCTTTCAAAAAGGGGTTTTTTTTGTTTTTTTAGTGGGATGGTCATTACTTACATTAAATGGGTTTGCTCGAACCTAGGTTCAAGCAAACCCTCTTTTGGTTCATTCAAAACCCAAGAACTAAATTTTTTGGCATGGGGTCATTTTTTACAAGTTTTCCTTCCTCATTCAAATTGTAAACCACTTTTGTGGGTTTACCCAATTAACCACATTCATTCCTTGAACTAGTGATACCATATTATTGGAATTTATATTGGGAGGAACCATAACTTGTTGCAGGGTTGTTTGAATCATACTAAGGTAATTTGGTGAAGCTTGAATAAGTCCCATAGGGATATCTTAGAGGGTGTATTCTTAAGTTGTTCAACAACATCATACTCCTTTCCATTATGGGAAGGAAAATGAGGAGCACTAGGCAAGATATGCTAAGGCAAAGGTAATAAAATAGGAGTGATTTTTTGTTGCCTATTGTTCCTTGTATTGTATGTGTGAGCAATGGTATCATAACCCATTTGTTGTGAAACATTGCCATTGTCAAATAAAGGCTTATTTTTAGGTGGTTCTAAGATGAGCACAGGTTCATTTTTTGAAATTGAGGTTGTTGTGAGGGAGGATAAATGATAAGTAGAGGTGTGATTATGTTAACATATCTATTATTCAATTTGTCATGTCAAGCCTTAGTGGATGGACCTTATGAGATGAAATACTCAAGGGATTCATCTAACATATCAAAGTCATCACTACTAAAGGGCTTGAGGGATATGTTAACTTAGAAAAAGAGATTTAACATAATCAAATAAGTATGCTTTCTCCAAGGGTCTTATTTGTTTCTTTTGATGTTTCAGGTTTTGTTTTCATTTTCTAATGATTGAAAAATGTAAAATAATGTAAATAATGTTGTAGATGAAAGAAAAATGAAGAAATCTAATACTAATTTTAACTAAAATATACAAGAAATTCTTTTCCCAATGTTGCAATATCTAACTAAATGAACAACAATTTCAATGCACAAAAAAACTATTTTAGGAAATTAACTCTCAAATTTTATAACATGAAAAAATGAAAATAAAAGACCAAAAAACACATAAATCTATTAAAGATGCCTCTACAAGGACTCATTCACCCTAGGGTGAATGGGTCCCAAATAAGGGTTTTTTTGAATTTGAGTTTTGTAACAGATTTTCTAAATTTTAGGCCTCTAAATGAAAGTTTGACTAAGTTTGAATGATGAACAATGTGACTAATTTTAATATGAAATATGAATCTAAATTATTTAGTGATGATTCCAATGATGCAAAATAAACTCAAATCTAATTCATTTTTTTTAATTTTTAGTGATTTTAAGCAATTCAAACATGCAACTTTAACCCTAAATGCAATGTTAACTAATGAAAGATTAAAGAACTCTAGATGTAATGCAACTAATGCAAACCTAATACAACTATTACAAAACTAAGACTAGGGGTTTAAAGGACTATAATTTTTAGAATTTTGCTGTATAAGGTTGGGTTCACCAAAATGAAATAAAGGAAAATATGGATCATGTCCCTAGGGTTTCCCAAAATGGAAAAATGGGTCCAAAGAGGGAAAAGGGGTCCTATCTTTCCTCAATTCATTAGGAAATGAGATCCCCACCAAGAATTGACTAACTACCCTTAGGAGAATCAGTTCTATTAAGGGATCTTCAAATTTCCCTTTTTTGCTAGGATGGGGGTCTAGGTCAAATAGCACTTTGGGGAGAAAGATTAAAAATAGCAAAAAAAATCCAAATTGAGATCTACAAAGTGAATTTAGGAGATTTAACATAAAACAAAAGGAACCAACAATTTTTTTGGGGAATCTTAAGGTAATAAATTATGTTGTGCACTTGTCAAAAGTTGTTGCTTTTGTAATCCTAACAAGGACTCATTCGCTCTATGGAAAATGGGTCCTGGCAATATTTTCTAAAAAAATATGAATTTGAGATTGAAGCACAAGACCTGTAATTCCTTCCTGTAACTTGATATCCCTACTCTTGAATATGGATCTATCAAAAATCTGTAAAACAAAAATAAAATTTGTTGGTGGATAGAGGTTTTCCTCAATCATGCCCCAAGTTTGGTAATTAAACCTTGATGAAAAATATAAATATGAAACATGAAATGTGTGTGAAATCCTAATCTTAAGTGTGTCTAAGATTAAGATTTCAAATAATTCCAAGAAACTCAACTCAAGTGTGTTAGAATAAGATCCTAAATAAACATGAACAATGAGGAAGACCTACTTTAGGAGACCTCAAATCCCCTTAATAATTCACAAATCTAATTATACCTCTCTTTAGGATGAAAAAAAAATGATTATAGAGGATGGAATCACTTAGGAAACAATTCATTAGATTAGGTTGAATCCCATAGTGCTTCTCCCAAAACCTAGAATCCATCATGATTCTCCATAGGCATCTATCATCAATTTTTCAATAATGCTTGATCTTTGATGACAAAATGAGCTTGAAGACCTAAAAAAATAATAGAATGTTTCTCCAAGACTTCAATTTTTCTTTCTCCTTGCTCTTGAATTCTTGATCTCATGTGAAAATCTTTTCTTGCTCTTGTCACGTGCTTACTTCTCTAGTGTAAAATGAACATGTAAAACTTAGATTTATAGGCTTCCTTCCTAATTTTCCAATTATCATATCCTAAAAGCCAACATGTGAAATTTGAATTTGAAACCTTAAAATGCATCCCAAAACATACCAAAAGATGAGTTTAGGGAACTTAATGAGGACCCATTCACCATAGGGTGAATGGGTCCTAACCTAAATCATCATGACTCCTAGAATGTTGGTACATTAATTTAATCCCTAGCGTTTGTTCAATGCAGGTTGTGGTGTCAAGATTTAAATAAAATAAAATTAAATAGGCATTGGGAGGCATGATAAAGGGGTATTAGGGGCCTATTAATAGGATTTTAAAATACATTAATGAAAAGGTCACCAAAATAGGTCCAAACAAGTGTGAAATTGTACTTTCTCCTAGAAAGGGGTACGATTTCCTACATTACGTTGTTTTATTATGAACATGGTTATTTCCTTTCTTTGGACAAGCTTGAATGATTCTTAATGATTCTAGTTTTGGTGAAACCCCATTATTTCCATAGATGCATATACCCTCTATATTGTATTATGAGTGTTTATGTTGTTACTAAGTACTATATTAAGTTAAGATTATATAGTTATTGCTTAAGTTGTGAAATGTGAAATATGAAGTTTCTTTGACTTAATTTATTAGTAACATTATTTTAAACATGAGTTATTAGCTTGGTTATTCCTAGGGTTAGATTAATCCATTAGAAAGGGGGTAATTTATGTATAGAGTATGAATGGTCAAAACCAAATTGAGCTAGAAAGGTGGGTGAGCATGTGACCTCCACTCTAAATTATGGGTGATGAATACTTTGGCCAAAGTAGTGTAAGTAGCCACTATTTACACTATTAATTCATTGTGATCGAAGTTTGCATACTAGGGTGAGATTTTCATACATTTAGGTTGTAGCCAATGTATGGAAGCTCTAGATATGTAGGACACAACACCATGGTCCGTGAAGGATAGAATTATGAGGTTACCAAACCAATCTCTTTGTTGAAGGGTAGGACCATCTTACTAGTTAGGTAGATATGCAAGGGTCCACAGTAAGTCAATGGATGGTAGAAAAGCACTTGAATGATGCTTCCCCTCATGTAGTTGGCGGCCAAAATTTAAGGAAGGACATATGGACCATTTGTATTTCTAATTTAGTAATCTCATAGAGGCTATGTATGTAATAATGTATCCATCTCTATGGAAATTATAAATGTGAAATGTTACCTTGAAATTATGTAATGCGAACTCGTTGAAATATTAAAATACTTCTTTGTTATGCAATGGAAAGTTTGAATTGGATATGTTTTAAATGTGCATCTTGTTATTCAAATGAAAAGAAAAAATTTAATGCTCATAATATTAGTAGCATAAAAATTTCACTTGAGGATAAAACATAGTCAAAATTATTGGGTAGAACAATGTGCATGTTACAAATGGGAAATATTATTAGGGTTTTTTTTAGGGCTTGTCTCAGTCAAACCCCAATTTTGGTATTGCTACCTCTATGGACAAGAAAAGAAAAATGAAAAAATAATTTTAATCCTAGTTGTATTAAGGTTTGAAAGTGGATAGGTAAATGATAATGGTGTCAAGCCTAGTTTATGGGGAAAACCACCATTCCATGTCAATGGAACGTGAAAAGAAAATAAGTAATTTTTCTCTTATACAAAATAGGTTACCTAGAAAAATAAAAAATGTTAGGTATTACTAGAAACCAAGGATTTCAAATCTAAAAGGGATGTAAGAGAGTGATTGTAAATATTTCCCTTTGAAAAGAACTCATTTTTTATAAAGTAGAAAAAAAAAGTGTTAAGAATGCTGCTTAGAGTATTGGTGATAGTTACTAAAATTTTGATACATTTTCCCCAATGTAAAAGAGTTGAGAGTTGAGTGAGTGAGTGTTTGAAAAAGATTATAATAAATATAAAAAAGGAGGATTTTTTTTTCTTAGATGAGAGAGAAGAGGCATTAATTTCTCATTTGGGAATTATAACACACATCGTGAATGATCCATGCAGAAAGTATGTTTTTGAATTTCAAAAAATTGCTAGATGCCAGTGCATTACACAAGTGTCTATATGTAGCACTAGTGTCTAGAATAATTTTACCAAATTTGATGATGTGTTGGTAACATCTTGTGCTTTTCATGTGCAAGAGAATATTTTATGTAAGAATGAAATAATCTATTATTAAATCTTAGGATAAGGTGGGTTAAAACATAAGTTTGAAATCGCAATAGTACACACTTTTTGACACTACATATACCAAACCTCTTAATATTTAACACAAAAAATGCTACTATACATTGATAGAGTTCAATCAACATATTCTTTAGTAGTAAGAAATTATTGTTATATTCCTCTATTTTATTGAGAAAATTTAAATAACTTCATCACATGTCTCTCTTTGTGAGCACTTCATGTCACTACCAATGCCACCTTCTTGTTCTTACATGTACTCTTCAATATTGCATGCTCATACCAATACTATTTTTTTTTTATATAGATAAATCTTGCACAAAACTACAAAGATTTATTAATAAAACCATGATCTCATTAAGCTTTGTGCTCACTATACATGAACCCCAATATTAAAATAAGCATTTATTTCCCCAATGTCCCTTCCAAATTAAAGACAATTTATATGATCAATACAACTTACAAGAATCTTGAATATTGTATATGTTGTAATAAAAAAAGTACCCTTTTTGATTGCTTGATTTGGAAATAATTGACATTGAATTAACCTAATAGTGCCTTGGTTTAATGTTGTAATGTGTTGTACACATTCACATTAATCTAGAGTCCCTTTTTAATAAAATGTACTTGACTTGTACCTTATTTAAGGTGTTGTAAAGTGTTGTATTACACTTTCACACTTATCTAGGGTTTCATTAATTAGTTGTGGTTAATTAGAGTTAATTAGCACCTTTAATTCAAATTTAATCCTTAATTGTGACACCTCCTGAAGATCTATCCTAACACCCATAATTCAAATTACATAACTTTTAATTGGGAAAAATCAAGGTCCTAGAAGATGGTGCTAGGACCCATTCTCTCTAGGTGCCAAATGGGTCCTCCCTCTATATGACTCCCCTTTATCAACATGTTTCAAATGATTTTTTAATGATCTTTCATCCCTCGAAGGCAAGGTCCTAGAAAATAGTGCCAAGACCCATTAACCCTAGGTGGTGAATGGGTCCTCCCTTAATGAGGGCCCCCTTTTGAATTTCATTTTAGATAGATTTTAATAATGTTTGTTTCTAGATTTGGTGTCGGCTTGAATTTTTTGAATTATGGGGTTAATCTCTTGATTTAGTATAAAAAAGTGGTTAATTCACATTGTTTCACTTAGAAAGTTTATGAGACATCCTAGCAACTTCAAGAGAGCATTATAGAGCACTTAAATAGAAATTTCAAAGGCATTCCAAGGCTAATTATCAAGAGTTTATTGCAACAATTCAAGATCATTTCATTATGACAAGGGTTTAGTGCATTCCTACATGTTGTTGAGCTAAGAACGTTGATGTGGAATTGAGGATCTATTGCAAGCATTGTTCACATCTATTCAATATCAAGATCTACATTCTTCATGGCAACTACATGTTAGATTTTAGATTTATCTTCCAAGACATCTTCCAAGGTATCAACATTGCATCATTTCATGTTCATGCTTCAATTACATCATTTCATCATTTGGTTTAATTACCTACAAGGGGTTTGACTTAGGAAAACCACTATTCACTAACAATCAGAAAGTTTTTCTTCACTTGAGTGTGTGTTTGTAGATTTACAAGTTGATGATCAAGAGGAGAAGAATTTTAGAGCAAAGTTACAAAAGTTGTCAAGTTGCAAGATTGACCTTCAAAGTGCAAGAACAAAGAATCGAACCTACATAATTAAGTATAGGTTTTTCCAACCTAACAACCTATAATTTGAAAGTACAAACAATGAAGTATATAAGGACCCAGAGGTCAGATTTTTGAAGCCCTACAAGGACCCATTCACCATTAAAGTTGAATGAGTCCTCAATAGAGCTTGAAGCAATGAAAACTTGGGATATGGGAGTGCTGAACAAGAGGAATAAAACCCAAAATTTGATTTCCAAAACACTAATAGGGACCCATTCACCACTAAAGGCGAATGAGTCCTATCTAGCCTAAAAATAACAAGTTTTCTACAAGGTACACATCATTTCAAGTTCTCGAAACTTCCCTTTTCATTGCTATAACAGTTAGGGTCAATTTTTGATTATTATTTACATCTTTTGGCCCTCATAATTAAATGAAACATTCACCCAATGAAAATTAGGTTCATCATTGATACCCTATTGATGGTGGACCTATTTTCTATGTTTCATTTTGGTGAACCTGATCTCTTTGAACATCTCAATTTTCTGATTTGGAGTACATTAAAACCCTAGATCCTAGTTTTCATTATATTTACATTGCATTTAGGGATTTTTCATTATGCATTAGTGAAAATTGCATATAGGGGTTTAAATTTGAATTCTTGTATTGTTTAAATTTTTTTAAAAAAAAATTGCATACATATTATATTGATTTTGCATAGTGTTTACAAGTTAGTGTACAGACATCTAGTTTGTAGTTCTCCTAAAAACTCTCCTCCTAGGGAGGATATCATGGTGGAAGAAAATGACAACAATAGTGATGTGACTTCCTTAGATGATGGTAAAGAGATGGAACTACATTCCCCTTCATTAGAAAGACATCAACCTGAAACCATTGAGGTTATGAATGTGCAAGTGTCTGTTAGAACCCCTTTGATTATTGGACCTCCTAAATATCCTATGAGACATCCTAAGAATCCTCTAATTATTTACCCACCCTCACAATGAACACAAACTCAAAACAAACCTATGCTCATCCTTGAACCCCCAAAAAACAAGACTTTGCTTGACAATGGTAATGCTTCACAACAAACAAGTTATAATACTGTTGTGTATACATATAGCACAAGGAACAATAGGTAGCATAAAATAACTCTTATTTCATTACCATTTCCTAATCCTATCTTTCCTAGTGCTCCTCATTTGATGGTAAAAAATGGAAAGGAATAT
This sequence comes from Sequoia sempervirens, assembly GCA_007258455.2. Classification (NCBI taxonomy): domain Eukaryota; kingdom Viridiplantae; phylum Streptophyta; class Pinopsida; order Cupressales; family Cupressaceae; genus Sequoia; species Sequoia sempervirens. The sequence goes on from VDFB02072023.1 coordinate 84,931, forward strand.
AATCTTGTTGAACACCTTAAGAGTACTCTTGCTAAGATTTTTGTATGGGAACTACTCCAAGTATCACCTAGTTATCAAAGCATGCTCCAAGAGGCTTTGCAACAAGTTACTGTTCCTTCTAACATTATTTCAAATAATGGAGCAATGCTAATTCAAGTAATGAATGAAGTGAACTTGGACATAGTTTTTCACCAGTGTGAGTTACCTCCCTTAGAAATTTAAAAGAAATATGAAGATTTTAACATAATAGTCTACATCAATGAAATTGTGATAAAAAAACCCTTGTTGACAATAACTCAGCTCTGAATGTGTGTAATATGAGCCTTTTAAAAACACTTGGAATGAGTAAAAATGATATTAAACCTAATTCTTTATCTATTCGTGGATTTGACAACATAGGAAAACAACTACTTGGAGTCATCACATTACCTATTAGCGTTGGGGAAGTAACATTACAAACTTCATTTCAAAAACATTACAAACTTCATTTTTCAGGTTCCTGTAAAACCTATTTTTTCCTTTTCAAAAACATTACAAACTTCATTCCATGTTATGCTTGATGATCTTTCTTACAATCTCCTTTTAGGGAGACCTTGGATTCATGAAATGAATAATGTTCCTTCTACTTTCCATCGTGTCATGAAGTATGTCTATAACAAAAAATTCTACACACTAAAAGTCAATCTCAAACCTGAAAGTTGCTTGATGGATGAGAGAGAAGGATGAAATCCTTTGGAAGTATTGGAACAAGAAGAAAAAGTGGAAGTCACAAAGGAAGAAGAACACACGAAGCAAATTGAGGAAGTCACTAAGTTGTTAGAAGATGATTGGGGCTCCTTAGATTTCACACCAACATTCATGGGAAAATACAAGATCATAGACAAATATTCTAAAAAGGGAAAAGAAAAATCAGTAATGTCAACACAAAATTTGAAAGCATCCACCTCAACTACTTTAGAATATCAAGCAAATTACACAACAAAATTTGATGACACTGATTATGAACAACCACCGAATCCTAAAGAAATGAAAAATCTTTATGGAAGAGGTTACAAACTTATGAGCCAACTTGGTTATAGTGGAAAAGGATGTGGTGCTAGAGAACAAGGTACATGTGTCCCTATAGATCCTAACACACAAGAAACAACTCGTGGTCTTGGTTATTGTCCTTTGATAGAAACCAAACCAATAAACAAGCCTTCACTTTATATCAACACTCTTAAAAAAGATTCTCCTAAACCAACTTTAACATTAGTGCATCCTAAACTAATAGACACTAGTGGTCTTGGCTATTTCCCTTCAAAAGAAATGAAAGAAATAAAGAATTCTTCACTTAAAATTAATGTTATCACACAACTTAGCACTCCTAGGACATGTCTTAGTAGTTCCTGGAGTTCACTAGATTTTACACCCTCTTGCAAATGAGCTTACAAAATCTCGCAATGTAAAGAGTCTTGTGTAAGTATGACATCCCATACTAAGGAAGAGATATCTTTGTCACAAAATAAAGGAAAAATTTCTACTATTGATCAAGAGGGTATCTTGTTGAGTCTCCTCCAAGATCATTTGATATCCCTTCCTCCAAGAATGCAAAAGAAAATTTATTACAATAGTTCATTTTGTGCATATCATAGAGTTCATGGTCATTCTACTAACAAATGTAAGGCTTTCGGTAACAAAATTCAACATCTTAAGAATTGTGGTGCTCTTCCTTATGTTACAACACCTTGTTCCTCTGATTGATACTGATTTCATGGCTTACCCTTATCCTACACTCAATAGGGGCAAGGGGTTAGATAGTGGGACACTTTGCGCCAAAGTGGGACACTCTGTGCCAAAGTGGGACACTCTGCGCCAAAGTGGGACACTCTACACCAAAGTGGGACACTTTGCACCAAAGGTGGATGCTTTATGCCAAACTTTAGCTTTCTCCTTGTATATCACTTATCGATTGTCTCTTTTGGCTAGTTGACTGCCTTTAATGTATATGTAAGAGCAAGCTTGGGATGTGACCAACATGCCTTAATTTGGCTCACATGTGACATATTGAGTTATCTTTAATTATTGCATTTTGGGGGAGACCTCTTCCTTCCTATTTCATGACGTAGGTTATTTTAGAAACATATGACTTGGCATAGTGTTTTCCAAGGAAAGATCTCATGTCTTGCAAAAAAACATTGGCTAATTTGAAGCAGTTGCTCACAGCAATGGTGTTAGCAACCACTTTTTAAAGTGGGGGCATACATCAACACTTATGTTTCATTGTGAGATTTTCTTTATTCTTACAATGCATCCTTTTGTTGGTGGTGTCATTAGGCTTGATTTCCTCCAAGAATGCAATATTTCTTTCACTTGTCCTCTCTTGAAGAAATTAGGCACAATGCTCCCTAAGAAGAAGACCTTACATAGACAAAGAAAAATCCCCTTTTAAAAAATGCTTTACATACATGACATTACAAAAGCATTTACAAAAAGCATTAAATTGTGATTCCTTATCAAAGTTTTTCAGAGGATAACTTCGATATAGTATGGGAGGCTAATATGATTATCTCATCTTCCACCTTGTTGGGATAGCTCTCCTAGTGAATAGAATGAGGTTCCACTACCCTAGAGTGAGCATACATATTTGGGAGAACTCACCTAGTGGATAAACTGAGGTTACACTACCCCAGAGTGAGCAGCATATGTTACAGACAAACAACCCCATTCTACATAGCATTGGGATGGATGTGTTTGATCCTTTTATTTTTGCTTTTCATGGCCTTTAATAGGGTATAATTATGTATCTTTGTTATTGCTGCATACTTAAGTTTCTTGAATGTCTACATTAGTGTGAGTTTGACATGGGGCCATCCTCTCACTAAAGTGGGGGGAAAATGTAGTAATGGAAAATTTGTCCTTTTTCCAAGTGCTTGATTTGGAAATAATTGACATTGAATTAACCTAATAGTGCCTTGGTTTAATGTTGTAATATGTTGTACACATTCACATTAATCTAGGGTCCCTTTTTAATACAATGTACTTAACTTGTACCTTATTTAAGGTGTTGTAAAGTATTGTATTACACTTTCACACTTATCTAGGGTTTCATTAATTAATTGTGGTTAATTAGAGTTAATTAGCCCCTTTAATTCAAATTTAAGCCTTAATTGTGACACCTCCCAAAGATCTATCTTGACACCCATAATTCAAACTACATAACATTTAATTTAGAAAAATCAAGGTCCTAGAAAATGGTGCTAGGACCCATTCACCCTAGGTGGCCCAAATGGGTCCTCCCTCTATAGGACCCCCCTTTATCAACATATTTCAAATGCATTTTTAATGATCTTTCATCCCTCGAAGGCAAGGTCCTAGAAAATAGTGTCAGGACCCATTCGCCCTAGGTGGCGAATGGGTCCTCCCTTAATGAGGACCCACTTTTTGAATCATTTTGATAGGAATTTAATAATGTTTGTTTCCAGATTTGGTCTTGGCTTGAATTTTTTGAATTTTGGGTTTAATATCTTGAATTAGTATTAGTAAGGAGTTAATTCACATTATTTCACCCAACAAGTTTATGAGACATCCTAGAAACTTCAAGAGAGCATTATAGAGCACTTAAAGAGCATTTTCAAAGGCATTTCAAGGCATATTATCAAGAGTTTATTGCAATAATTCAAGATAATTTCATCATGACAAGGGTGTAGTGCATTCATACATGTTGTTGAGCTAAGAAAGTTGATGTAGAATTGAGGATCTATTGCAAGCATTGTTCACATCTATTCAAGATCAAGATCTACATTCTTCATGGCCACTACATGTTAGATTGCAGATTTATCTTCCAAGACATCTTCTAAGGTATCAACATTGTATCATTTCATATTCATGCTTCAATTACATCATTTCATCATTTGGTTTAATTACCTACAAGGGGTTTGACTTAGGAAAACCACTATTCACTAATAATCAACAAGTTTTTCTTCCCTTGAGTGTGTGTTTGTAGATTTACAGGTTGAAGATCAAGTGGAGAAGAAGTTTAGAGCAAAGTTACAAAAGTTGTCAAGTTGCAAGATTGACCTTCAAAGTGCAAGAACAAAGAATTGAAGCTACAAAATTAAGTACAAGTTTTCAGGAGCTGACAATGAGGAATCTGAAAGTGCAAACATTGAACTACAAGACCTGTAAGTCAGTTTTTTGAAACCCTAAAAGGACCCATTCACCACTAAAGTTGAATGAGTCCTCAATAGAGCTTGAAGCAATGAGAACCTAGGATCTGGGAGTGCTGACCAAGAGGAATAAAACCTAGAAGTTAGATTTTGAGACCTTAACAAGGACCCATTCACCACTAAAGGTGAATGAGTCCTTTGTGGCCTAAAAGAAAAAGTTTTCTACAAGGTACACATCATTTCAAGCTCTCAAACCTCCCCTTTTCATTACTATAACAGTTAGGGTCAATTTTTTATTATTATTTGCATCTTTTGGCCCTCATAATTGAATGAAACATCCACCCAATGAAAATTAGGTTCATCATTGATACCTTATTGATGGTGAACCTATTTTCTATTTTTCAATATATTACCTAGTGTGATGTGCACACCTAAATATGTACCACAACTAAATGAGTTTCATCTTCCAATATTATTATTCAAAGTGTATGGCACATCTCTTTCTACTATTGCATCTTCCGCACACCAACTATCATAGGCTTGGGATTTTAGGTTTAGATGGATTATATTATGGATGCTTTGAAGTTGATGCTACAAATCTTGAGCTAAAGTTGTTAAAGTGGTGTACCGGCTAAATGCAACATAAAAACATTGATAAAGATAAATTCCTTAGTCAATGGACTATCATGCCACCTACCTTTTCTATGTATCAATTTCTTGTTGATTTTATTTTCCTACAAACCACTTTTATTGATGTACACTTTTAAGCTAGTATGGTTGGAGATAACTATTAGGTAAACTAGAAGGACTAGAGATTTTCAAACTACCATATTTATAAATAACTATCTTAAACTAGTGGCTAGGTTTGAAAGAACAGGATATTGGTCTTACATCTACCCTACTAGTAGATTTAGAAGCATGTTTATTTTCCTCTTGAGAACCACCTCAAATTATATGAGGCATGTGACTCTTTGTTTTCCTCTACCCCTCCCTTAAAAATTTTCATGGTTGTAAATCAAAAATTTCTTCAAACTCTTTGCAACCTTCTTCAACTTAACCTATTGCTGCATCTCCCAACTCTCATTGTGACACATGTAGGTATGTCATAAATGGCCTTATTATCATAGAATGGATTCATGAAGGGAAGGGGACTCTAAAGTTTGAGGAAATCAATTTAGGCCCACCTAAAATAAATCATTATAATTAATCAAAATAGCTATGTGCATATATTTCATTTCCGTAGTAAATTTCATTTTTTTCTTATAGCTAGTGAGAATATAACATAATGTTTCTATAGGAAAGAGACAAATTGTTCAATTTCCTACACCTTCTTTCTCACCTATAAGTTTTCATTAATCTTCTTCAATTAAGGCATGTGAAGACAACCCATTAAAAGATGATAAAATAGTAACAATGTTTTCATAGGCGGTGTTTAAGGTTTCTTGGATCTTCCATTGGCTTTTCCCTTTTTAGATTTCTTCTATTGTTATTTTCTATGTGTAGCTCAATATTTAAATTTTTTATTTGAAAACCTTTCATGGTGATATATAGAAACGATATACATGTGAATGCAAGTTATTGAGGACCAAAAATGACACTAAACTGATAATTTTTTGTCTGAAAAATATACTTAATTAAGTTTAAAGTAATAATTTGAAATATTTGTATATAAAATATGAATGTGGTTTAAAAATACATTCACTAATAAATAGTTTTTTATTCATAAAACTTTTATTTTTATAAAACGTAATTGTTAGCTACCAATACAAAATAATTGTGTACCTGATTTCTTTCATAGAAAGGAAACAATGAGTCAATCAATCTATATATATATAAATAACTTAATTCTTAACTAGCAAAACAAAATATTTCTATGCTCAATTCCTTCCATACAAAAGGATTTTATACCTACACAACTTTAGTCTGATTGAAAAAGAGTTGATTTTAAATAAGAACTTTTCTCTCCTACTTGCGTTTTAGACCCACCTATGTTAGTCTGTTTTAACATACTATGATTGGGCCAGCGTTTCTAATACACCCAATGACAGAAAAGAAAAGTCGTTCAACGCGTAGATTAAATTAATTTGGTACTTGATTGTTCAGCCCCATAATACATAAAGAGTGCCTATTTGTCTACACTGAAAGTGCTTAGCATGTGTGTTGCCTCTGTCTTAATGTTTAAAAGTTATGCACATTTGCAGTAAATTAATAATAATGTATTTTATTTAATCTTATTTATGAAAAACAAAAGTTTTAAAGGTAAACATTCCATATTTAGATTTTAACTGTCTGGTAATTTCTATTATAAGAATGAAAAGAGCAAGAGCAGATAATGAATCATAAGATGAAGAGAGGCAGCTGGATAATAAATCGCTATGTAATCTAAAACACTGAGGATAAGAATTATTAGAAAATTTAATATCTTTAAGCCAATACATTCTTGAATAAGTGAAGGACATCTACACTAAGGAAGCCTGAAATCGAAGCTCCTCAACCTTTTTCGATTCTTGATACGAGCCATAAGCAGATGAAACAAGCCCCCAAATCCCTAACAGCATTCCGATCACTTTCAACGAATTTATTTCATCGTCGAAGATAATCAGACCAAAAATTGGTATAATCGGCAGTGCAAAAGTGCTGACCACCATGGAGGACAAGGAAGACACCATGCAAACGAGTCCGTAAGTTCCCATAATGCACATCTGCCAGCTTATGGCAGACCAAACCAGCGTCATACGATATTCCGTCTGCCCCGCCTGAAAGCGGGCCTCTTCTGTAATAATGTGTTTAAAGTCGCCGCTGCAAAGCAATCCCGCCACCGCAACGCTGCTCGCCACAGTGCAAATCAACGCCTGCGTTTCTGCTACCGCCATGAAGCTTCGCTTCTCGAACTATTTTAAATATTAAGAAATTCAACAATTAAAAAACTTGTGAATAAAATTAAACTGTTAAAGTACCAGTTTCATATAAGTAATGTGTAAAATTACCAATACCTTGTTAAAAACAAGCTGTAGTGATGGGTGAATAAACCCATAGAGCGCGGATCCCAAAATGGTGGAAACAATTCCCCATTTATATTCCCCCCTTTTAATCCCTTGGGGACTTTCGCCCTTGGCTTGGATGCCGAGTAGAACTGCGCCTAAAATAATTAGTACCAAGGAATTTATAACGTAATGATTTATTCTCTGCTTCACTAACAGGATTGAAAATACCGACGTGAAGGCCAGCTGCGTGGCGCAGAGAAGAGCGAAGGTGGAGACGGGCAGGTAGTAAAAGCCCATCGAGTAGAGAAAATTATTGGCCGCCACCAAAATGCCCAATGCTGTACAGGTGCTTAGATACTTGATTTTGAGAGATCGGCTGGACAAAGAGGAATACTGTGTCGGTCTAATGAAGAGAAGAGGGAGAATTAATAATGGAGAACCCACAGATGTCAAAAGCGTTCTGAGCCAATAGCTATGACCTCCTTCATGGAAATAATATCTAGCATACAGCGATCCAGTTGATCTTCCCCCCACACTCGCAATTACACAAAGCGCCACTACTGCCGCATTACACATTTTCCTTTCCTGTACTCTGCCATTTTCAGGAGAATTGCTTGTTTCATGACTGTTGATCATCGTGGGCACTTAATAAGATTTTAAAGCCAAACTACCTGCCAGTTATTAGAGAAAATGGTTGCAGCATTAGACATATTTGTAGTTATGTAATGGCCTTAACGATTTCCAGGGATGCAAAGTGTGAATTCATGTTAGTAATGAAGTTCATGTCTTTGTCGATTAACGATTTCCAGGGATGCAAAGTATGAATGCGAATCCGCCAGAGGAAAAAAAATAATGGGATTGTTTTAAATATGGCAACGAATTTTGTCTATTCTTAAAGGTGTCACTTTTAGCACTACTTCATTTTACGTCTGTGTAAATATAAGATTGGGCAAGCTCGTGACTTTGAATGTCACGTAACGGGCGATTTACACTCAGCCTAAAATTTCCGTCTGTCCCTTCCCCTTGATCTCATGGCTGGGAACAGCTTGAAAGCATCCTCCAATTAATGTAGTGTATGAACAGAAAATAAGTTAAAAAAATCCTATTTAATTCTTTTTTTAAATCAAACTCTGAAATATTAGTCTTCGCTCTGATACAAAGTCTGTCTGAACGAAAAGTTGAAAAAAGAGTTCACTTTTATAATGTATAATACTAACATAAAATAAGTTTAAAAGCGACATTAATTAATTGTCCATCTCTTACTTCTATTTATAATTAGAGTGTTCTACGTAATAATAAGTTTAAAAAATATTTTTTGTGTACATTTAATTTACATATTTTCATCGTATTTTAATTTTATTATAATTTATTCTTGGACATTGATTACAATCTTTAAATTTTTCATTTATTATTATTTTATTAGATCCATGGATTCATATTTGATCTAAGTAAATTTTATAATCATAAATTTAAATTTGAATTTTTAAAATTTTAATTTTGATTTAAAATTGTATCAATTTTTTCTAATCTTTAAATTTTCATTTATTATTATTTTATTAGATCCATGGATTCATATTTGATCTAAGTAAATTTAATAATCACAAATTTAAATTTTGAATTTTAAATATTTTAATTTTAATTTAAAATATTTTAATTTTAATTTAAAATTTATCAATTTTTTTCTAATTATTTTTTTAAAAGATTTATGTTATATTGTTATACTTGAAGATGTTTATTTATTCATTGGAAAACATCCAAGAAAAAATATTGAAGAGGGTTGTAATAAAGAATCTATAAGAACATTATAGTAGCATTTATCAAAAAATTTGATCATCATACGTTGTCCCAACTCAATTAGAGGTCGCTTGTTATCAATTCAACTAGTGATCTAACTAAAGATAATAAATTACCCAAAGATGTTTCTAAATATAGTCATTCCTTTCAAAAATTTAAATATTACGTAATCAAAGATATTGAATTGCAAAAGTCAAATTTCTAATCCACATATAATTGAAAATCAATCAATTTATAAATTTTGAAGATATTTTTAATCAACATCTAAAATTTGACCATTATGACAAATTGATTCCTAATATCTTCTTCATCAGTTTCTCATCTCTAAAAACAAATTAAATAATTATAATAAATGAATTAAATTCCATATTAATTCAAATATCCAATTTTACTTCCGACTCATAATTTTACTATTACATGATTACTTTCTAAAAATATAAGTATGTATGTACAAGGTTACATTTTATATTCCCAAAATTAGGATAACATAATTTGGTTCTACTTTCACATAACATTGTGTCTAGGTATTAGAAAGTTTGTCTTAATTCCTATTCTCTCAAAAACATCGAGAAAACACACTTTTCTATGTATTTACAAACATCATCTTTCTATGATTCGTAAGAAAGGAAGCCTTTAATTATACTTTGGAGGCCAAGGGTCCAATAAAACCTTAATCAATGAAAATTTTAGACTAAATAAAAGAAGTTTAGAAGAAATACAATATAACTCACTTTCATATAATTGTTATTATGAAGGATAATATGTGGACTCTTAAATGCATAATTTGATAGTTTTTTTTTTTTAAAACATAAAAAAGTAAAATATATAAAAGATAAAGAGGAAAATCCAAAGTTATTTTATTAATAAAATGTTTATTAAAATTAAGAATAAATATATTATATTTAATTAATAAATTTTAATTGAATCTTTTTCATAGGATTTGTAATAAAATTTTGAATCAATTTGAATAAAGCATGAATTTTTGTGATAAGTTGACGGAATTAAATTTTGATGATGTGTTCACTTGGAAACATGCACTTATCAAATGTAAGAAGCATTATTTAGGGTGAGAAATGAACTTGTTGTACTAAATCAAAGCAAATAAAAATTGGCATAAATGACGAAGCAAATGTTCAAGTTCCTTTATCAAACTACATGGTCCAATATAAATTAAAGGAGGTGGACAAGGAAGCATAATTTCACACAATTTAAGAAATTAATCAAGAGGAAAAAAAAATTATACGTGTGCCCAAGTTGATGCATGAGACTCAATTGAACCTCACCTTAATGTCTAAAATTTATCTCATGCTTTGTATATCTTGATTTTGAACTTTATATATTACTCAAGAATTGATTTAATCAAATGATGAGATTCTCACCTCTTTCAGTTTTAGAAGAATCATATCCATTCATTGTAGAAAGGAATGCAATCAACAAACACATTAATGGCAATGTGAAAAAAAAAATTCCTACACCAATCCATGATAGTATGGGATGCAAGGAGATAGTTATTTGGTGGCTAGAGTATTGGAATTCATCATTAAAAGGAAAATCCTCTTTCATTTGAATTTGAAGAATTTATCTTCATAGGGCTTCTTGAAATGATGGACACTAACATAAATGTTTAATTTTCAAGAAATGGAAAATGGCTTTCATTAGACTAGTCAAGGGTAATTAGTTGAGGAAGGTATTGAAACCAAAGGAAAAGATAACCATCTTCACTATCTAGAAGATTCTTGGACAAGAAATCCTTTCCTCTAATCACAAGTATAAAGGCATTGATAAGGAGGAAGTGTGAATAAAATTAAAGTGCTAATACAAAAATAACGTTTTGAGTGGGTTAGACTCTATTTTGAACAATGTAGAGTCAAGAAAAAATATTCTATTTCTAACCATGCCCTGGCTAGCTAACAACAATCTAATGGGGCCTTGGACTCCTTTCATAGACACTATGAAGGAGGAACAAGAAGCAAATAACACAATGAATACAAGGAAAGATTTATCCTCACTCGAAGACACCATAAATTGTCTATCCTAATTGAAGTGGACTAAAGCTTCACTTGAGATCTAGCTTAGGAACAAATAAAAAGGTAAAAAGAAGCAAACAAGGTCCCCTTTTGGTATCTTCTAAGAATAGTGAACATGTAGATATCTATGTTATTTTTTTTTACATAGATGATTGAGTCATTTTTTTTGTAGTGACTAAATTAACAAATATATAGCTGAAGTCTTTCCATAAAAAGTTGTTTGTATCCAAATTTGCATCTGTTTTAAAATTACATACTTGTATTTTCTCTGATTTATTTTCAATATAACAAGAAATAACCCCACAACCACCAACTAACTTAAACAACACACACTAATCTTTGACTTGCTTAGGTGGCTTGTTTAAAGTCACACTAATCGATGGACCCTACTAAGAAAGCTAGTTAGTTTTTGACGAGTCACATAAATAGATTAAAAACTAGAATATTTTGTTCAAACCTAACCCATAACAACAATTTATCGATAACATAAATAAATAAATTTTTAATTCAATATAATTAGACTTATTTTTTAAAAATGTAATTGTAAATACATGAGTATTGTTGTAAATTTTTTTTGAAAGTGTCTTTTAATATAGGTGTTTATCACAATAGTAATGCTCCTTCAAGCTTCTTTACTTTCAAGATCGACATAAACTTAGATTCTTCTTAGATAATTGTTAATGTCCATAGTATGATGAACCTAGAATATAATTTATGGGTAAAACTCTACTTCAAATCTAGTCATTACCTTTCTTTAAAATAAAAATTTGATCTTGTATTTATTCTGATTTGACATATGTAAATTTTTGATACTTCTCATTTCGTGGAGACAAAAAAACTAGTGGCTATACTTATGTCCTCAACCAAAAGCACTTGCATGAAGAATCTCAAATTATTATGTTATTAATTATTTTCCATTTTCACACCTGGAGGAATAAAACATGGAACCATTCACATTTAAGCATTTCAAAATTGATATTAAGAATTAATAAATAGTAAATTTTGTGTACCATATATCCTTCACTCATTTTTTCTTAGCTAAAGAGGTTTCAAACTAAAGATTCATGCTCCCATATTGGATAGGTAAATTTTTTATGTGGATAATATATAATCTTCATTAAAAACCCAATTACATAGTTAAATCTCAACAAATTATCTAAAAAACTACTCTTATTTATTTATCAGGCTTATACTTTTAAAGATGGTGAGTGACCATAACTTTTTTCAACAAGACTTTGTGTTTAAATATATTTGTTTTATATTTAGGGAAAACATTTAAGAAAATCAAGCATTTGGCTCAAGATCATGAAGTTGTTTTTGAGTTGTGCGCATGTTTAATAAGATCTTTAATTATTTAAAATAAACAAGATTAAGGCTTATAGAGGAATATTTATTTGTTGAGGTTTAATTATTGTGTCAATTCTTTTAACAATCAAGAATGGTGTACGAGAAATTTCAATATATTATTATTTTTTGGTTGTGTTTGCATTTTCAATAGAAAAAGTTTAAAGTATTTGCACATGACATTGGGGTAGCTTCTATCATAAAATGTCAATATTTTATAGTTGTGTTTAAATATATTGTTTTATATTTTGAAAAATATTTAAGAAAAGAAAGACTTTTATTCAAAAATAGTAAGGGAATGCTAAGTTATGTGCATGTTTAATAGGATCAATAATTTCTAGAAACAAATGAGACTTTATTTTTTTTTAAACTTTTTGGAGACACAATTATCATAACGATTCTCTCAAGAGTCAAGTAATGAAGTGTTGTATGAGAAATTTCTTTATGTCGAGTACCTCATCATTCATTTGTGTGTGTATTGTTAATAGGAAGAGCATAAATTCATAGTAGGCATGGTCAATGTGCTAGTTGTTTATGGCGAGTGTTATCAATATGAAAAGTTAAAAGAGTTTAAATAAAATATGTTATATTTGATTTGTCAATCTTTTGTATATGAACCCCAAAAAATTAACACAATATAATTTACATTGAATGCAACAAATATGTATATACAATATTTTTTTTTACTTTTAAAATCATATAAGAAATAATATCAAGAATGATGTAAATTCATAACATCATAGCTTTAAAAGTGTTGTAGATTCTTTATCATAACTACATAATTGTTTCCAAAAAAAAAAAAAAAAACCTATGTAATATAATAATATATTAATCTTGTTCTATTGAATCATCGATTGCCTATTTTTAACTGTACCCATGTTTTATTTGATAGACTTTTATATATACGAACATTTTCCTTCTCCATGGGTTTTATATCCTCATATGTTAATCTGCTTACCATCGCGAAAAGGCTGGTGGACTCTACATTTAGAAACTCGTCTTACAGCGTGTTGGCTGGCGTACAGCCAATGACAAAGACAAAGACAACCATGTAAGGCGTAGATTCATTCCCCAGAGGTCGGAGTGCATGTACACCATCCCATAGAAGAGTTATTCGAGCCACTTTAGGCACTCTATATAGAATACAAATGCGTCTATAGATTAAAGAATTCCATCCCAGAATTGTTGTATGAAGAGTGCCTTTGTACTCTGCCATTGAAGATTCGGTGGTCACCGTCTTCATCGAAAATGCCTCCCATGCAGTGGAAGCTCTTCCGTCTTTTTCGACTCTTGGTACCCGCCGTAAGCATAGGAAACGAACCCCCAAATCCCTAACACCATTCCGATCACCTTCAACGAATTTATTTTGTCGTCGAACACAAACAGAGCTAAAACTGGAATAACCGGCAGTGTTAAAGTGCTGACCACCATGGAAAACAAGGAAGACACCATGCAAACCAGTCCGTAAGTTCCCACCACACACATTTGCCAGCTTATAGCAGACCACAACAGAGTAAGAACATACCCCTTCTGTCCTGCCCGAAAGCGGTGCGCTTCTTTACTTATGTGTTTAAAGTCACCGCTGCACAGCAATCCCACCACCGCAACGCCGCTCGCCACCGTGCAAATCAACGCCTGCGTTTCCACCACCATCGCAAAGCTGCTATTCTCTAACTGTTCTTAAACATCAAACAATTTAACACTCAAAAATGGATTTTTTGCTAATACAAATAAAGCAATTATTTATTACTTTTATAAGTAAATAATCTAAATACCTTTTTGAAAACAAACTGTAGTAACGGATGAATAAGCCCGTAGAGCGCTGATCCTAAAATGGTGAAAACAATTCCCCATTTATATTCCCCACTTTTAACTCCTTGAGGCCTTTCGCCCTTGGCTTGGATGCCCAGTAAAACTGCTCCTAAAATAATTAGTACTAATGAATTTATAATGTAATGGCTTATTCTCTGCTTCACTAACAGAATTGAGAATACCGCTGTGAAGGCCAGCTGCGTGGCGCAGAGAAGAGCGAAGGTGGAGACGGGCAGGTAGTAAAAGCCCAGCGAGTAGAGAAAATTATTGGCCGCCACCAAAACGCCCAGTACTGTACAGATGCTCAGATACTTGATTTTGAGAGACCGGGTGGGCAAAGAGGAATACTGTGTTGGTCCATTGAAGAGCAGTGGGAGTATTAACAACGGAGAACCCACAGACGTCAAAAGCGTTCTGAGCCAATAGCTGTGACCTCCTCCATGGAAATAATATCTACCCAACATCGACCCAGCTGATCTTCCCCCCACACTTGCAATTACACACAGCGCCACTACTACCCAATTCATCTTCTTTCCCTGTACTCTGCCATTTTCAGAAGAATTGCTTGTTTCAGGGCTGTTCACCATTGTGTGCATACAATAACTTTTGCACGGCAAGCTACCTGTGAACTACTCATGAGGTACATATTTGTAGTGGCGTTGTGGCCTTCATCGATTTCCATGGATACAAAGCATGAAGTCATGTTTGGTCTTTCTCGATTTCATTCTAGATTCAGTATGAATACAAATCTGTCGGAATAAAAGTAATGATGCTATTGTTTTAAATATGGCACAAAGTTGTTTTTTAAAGGTGTCACTTACAGCATTTGTTTATACAGCATCATTGTAAATGTGACATTGTACAAGCCCGTGACTTATATGACTATTATTCAATTGTTAAAGGTTAATTTTAGTCAATAAGATAATTGTTTATTTTTGTTTTGAATATAATATCATTTATGTAGTAGTTAAAGGTCAATTTTGGTTAATAAAGTTGGATAATTATTTATTTTTAAAAAGTATAATTTAATATTTTGGATGTATATTTGATTTTGAGTAAATGTAAAATTGTATTATTGCATGATTTGACGGATATCATTTATATAATAGTTAAAGGCTAATTTTGGTCAATAAAATAGGATGATTAATTAATATTTACAAGGTATCACTTAATATTTTGGATGTACATTTGATTGTGAGTATTAATTAATTGAATTTTACAATTATATTACATTCCAAATTTCAAATCAGGTCAAATAAGTGAAATTTTGGAGGATTTTACCATTAAATGGCAAATGATTTACCATTAGACAACAATTGAGACTTGTTTTCAAGCAACTCAAATGATTTACAGACATGAGACTTGTTTTTGACTCAAATCTCACACTATAAATGACCTATAGACTAAATAATACATTTCAGTTTCTTTTTAATATTTTTTATTTAAAAATAATTAAATATATTATATAATATTTTAAAATTGAATAAAAAAAATTATTTAGTCAACTGAATTAGCATTGTTTTGACTGCCTAATTATTCCTTAAACATGTTACGTTAGAATTCTTTTTTTTTAATTAATAAATTATTTTTTAATAGATACGTGATGGCATTGAGACAACTCCCTTTATATTATAATATCTAGATACATCAGCTCATCCAAAACAAAGTTTCATTGGCATAAAAAATATCTGCAATATAGCTTTCAGATGAGACTTTGACCAGTGTCGTAATGCCATTTAATATTAATATTTAATTGCCACCAACCTTTCAACGTATTGCTTTCAAATACAGATATTTATTGCTCTCCATGATATATGGGGAGCCTAAAATATTATTAATGGCCGCATCTGATCGAATTATAAGAGTTAAATATTTATCAATAACTTTCTTTGAAATAAAAATCACTACTTATATCTGTTCTGTTTGGCCTATTTCGCCATGGACAGAAATTTCTGATACCACTCATTGTCAGCGGTATAGCGGAGCAAAAATCGTTCGCACAAGAAAATCCAAATTAGATATTATGCTAAAATATTTTCTTTCCTTTCAGACCTAGAGACATAAAACTCGTATGAAGGTTACAGTCGTACTTGATAAATAACTACTGTAATAACGCTTAATTACATTAAAGATATGCAACTCGGTAATTATTGATTAACATATCATGCTCTTTGAAATTTAAATGATGGTTGTAAATAATTCAGACAGAGAGAATTGAAAATAAAGAAAAATTAAATTGTAGTAGTGACAATTATTTATTATTTTTATTCTGTGGTAAATTGATATATAGAGTTATATAAATAATATGGATACAATCTTTTCTTGTTTTGTAAAAATCTTTATAGTATGTATCTCTCTATAGTCAAGTGGCAAAGCGCTGCATGAGGATTTTTTTATTGGTTTGTTTATGCATTTTCAATATGAGAAAACCAACAAGAAAAACATATAAAATAGGGCTCTAGGAAAATTCACCACCAACAATTCATCGCCATGACAAATTCATCTCATGGAAAATTCACCACCAACAATTCATTGCCATGGATAATTCATCACATATACAATTAGAAATTTTGATTTATGATAATAAAAATGAAAACATTTTTCAATATATTTTATTTTATTCTACTAAACCAATTATACAACAATATCATCATCTTTATTATTAATGGGGTGGAAATTATTCTTTTGCAAAAAGAATTCTCAAGGTCTTAGAAATATATATTAAATTTTTTTAATGGAATGAATTATCCACCAGGGTGAATTGTTGGTGGTTTATAATGCAATGAATTATCCATGGTGGTGAATTGTAGGTGGTTTTTAATGCAATGAATTATCCATGGAGGTGAATTGTTGGTGGTGAATTTTCCATGAGATCAATTTGTCATGGTGACAAATTTTCCACACTGAATTGTTTGTGGTGAATTTTCCTAAAGCCATAAAATAGATTCTTTTACTTTTGGAAACAAAGTGGAAAGAAGTATTAAGATTAGTGTAACTTCACAACACCAAAATAGATATTAAAATGAGATTGTATGTGTGTAGTATTGTCTAGGGTTTGAACTCTACTACACTAATGAGTAGAAACAACACCTAAAAAATTATCCAAATGGTCAATAAGCACAAATATTTAGTCTATTAGTTAGGCACTACAATTTTTTTTAAGCATATTCATTTTGTGTAATTATTTGTCAATAGGGATTTAAATTTTTGAAATTCTATCATCATCAAATTGCACTTGTAGTGTCACACCCCATTTTTGGACCAATTGATTATGCTATTTTAACTAACCTTAAGTTAGATACATTGATTTGTGTTTATAATTATAGTATAAAAATTATTTTATGAACACATGTCCTATGATTGTTCTTCTCTATTATAGAAAGGAAAGGAAAATATCAAATATATATTGTTTAGAAAGATATAAATGTGTTCATATATTATCATTGTGATGTTATGAATGTTTTATGTTATGATTTAATATTATGATTATTAGATTAACTACCTTTTTGGTTGAATGAGGTGGATGCAAGAAATGACAATATCTTGAAAGAGTTTTTGCTGCTCTTGAACAATCTAGAAAACTACATGGTCCAACATGCTTACAAAGAGGTGAACAAGGAAGAAAAAATTATTATAATTTGTGGAATTAATCAATACAAGGAACACATTATATGCAACCAAGCTAATGTATAGGACTCATTTTAATCTCTCATTAACACTTATAACTTATCTCATGTTCTTTATATCTTGATTTTGATCTCGATCTCTTATTCAATTATTATTTTAATCAATTGATGATGAGAAACTCCTCTCTTTTAGTTGTAGAAGAACCATATCCATTCATGATAGGAAGGAATGTAATCAACAAACATAATAGTGGCATTGTATAATTAATATGAAAAAATAAATTCATCCCTACACCAACCCATGGTAGTCTACTATACTATTAGAATCCATCATTTTATGGAAATTCCATTTTCATTTGATTTTCAAGAATTTCCCTTTATATGATTCGAAAAATTCAAAAAATTATGGACACTAACATACATGCTTTAATGTTAGGAAAAAGAAAATGGAATTTAATAGAATAGTTAAGGAAAAGCAGTTGAGGAAGGTATTGAAACCCAAGGAAAACATAACCATCGAGCCACTATCTAGTGGATGCTTAGAGAATATTTCCTTTTCTCTGCTCATAAGTATAAAGTAAATTCAAATATTACATCAATGATTGTTGGAATATTACTTGACCTACGTGACCTAGGCATTGACAAGGAGGAAGTGTAAATCATGGTGTATGTTCTATTAGAAAAGAACATTTTGGGTTGGTTAGAATCTACTTTAAACAATGTAGTCAAGAAAAAAATTCTATTTTCCAACATGTCTTGGCTAGTTGACAATAACAATCTAATGGGAACTTGGACTCCTTTCATACACACAATGAAGGAAGAATTATAAGAAAATGATATGATGAATACAAGGAAAGATTTATCCTTATTCAAAGGCATTATCAAAGTGTCTATCCTAGTTGAAGTGGACTAAAGCTTTGCTTGAGATCTAGCTTAGGAACAACAAAAATGTAAAAAGAAGATAACAAGGTTCCCTCTTCCTATATTTTGTGAATAGTAAACATGTAGATATTTATGTTATTTTGTTCTATACAAATAATTGAGTTATTTTATTTCCATTGACTAAATTAACATTGATATCTAGTTGAAGCCTTCCCATTAGAAATTATTTTGTATCAAATTTTACATCTATTTTAAAATGACATACTTGTATTTTTTCTATTTTATTTTCAAGATACTAATAAATGATTCCATAACCATCAATTGATTTTAAACACCTTACACTAAGCTTTAACTTGTTTCATTTACTCATTTGAAATCACACTAATAAATGAACCTTGTTGAAAAAACAATACAACCTAAACAAATAAAAAATTTAATATGCTATTTAAACCTAACCCATAACCACAATTTATGAACAAAACAAATAAATAAATTTTTAATTCAAAATGATAATAATGAAATTATTTAACAAATGTAATTCAAAATACTCACGTATTGTTGTAAAAATGATATTTTTGAAAGTACCTTTCAACGTAGGTATCTATCACGTAGTCATTCTCCTCCACGCTTCTTTACTTTCTGGGCGGACATGAAGTTGAGATTCTTCTCAGATACTTCTCATTGTCCACAGTATGATGAACCTAAAATACAATTTATGGGTACATCTCTACTTCAAATCTAGCTGTATAACCTTTAAAATAAAAACCAGCAAGTTTATTTGTTCTGTTTTGACAAAAGGAAACTTATACATCTCTTTGCGTGTGTTACAGTGAGACAGCGAACCAAAGGTTATACTTCCGTCCTCAACCAAAAGCGTTTGCACGAAGAATTTCAAATCATTATCTTGTTATTTATTTTCCCTTTTCACACCTGGAGGCATATGGCATCGATCTATTCACATTTAATCATGCGAAAATTGACAATAAGAGTTAATAAACGTGGGCCTTTTAACAGGTGAAAAAAGTTGAATAAATCTTGAATTTAATTTGTTGATGTTTTATTTTTTTGTTGGTTAAGTTGAAAGGTTTTAAATGAACCTACCAAAGATCAAATCTTGATGAATGGTTTGTTGGTTAAGTTGAGTGGTTCTAAATGATCCCACGAAGGACCAAGTTTTGATGTGTAAGATCCTGATAAAATAAGGGATGAGACCAACATCATGCCTTAAACAACTTTAGTGGAATGGATAATCCCTAGTCCCTCACTCTTAGCTAAAGAGGTATTAACCTAAAGAATTATGCTCCTATATTGGAAAACTAAATCTCAACAAATTATCTATACAACTACTCTCCTCTATTTACCACACTTATATTTTTAAAGATGATTAGTGGCCATAACTGTTTCTAATAAGATTTTATGTTTAAATACATGTTTTATATTTATAGAATTTTTTTAAGAAAATCAAGAATTTGACTCAAGAACATGAAGCCAATGTTGAGTTGTGTGAATATTTAATAGGAACTTTAATTTTTATAAATAAATGAGACTAATACTTATAGAAGAATATTTATTTTGGGAGGTTTTATAGTTGTATGGATTCATTTAATAGTCAAGAGTGTTGTATGAGAAACTTCAATATACAATTTTTCATTGTTCGGTTGTGTTTACATTTTCAATAGAAAGAGTTTAAAGTGTTTGCACATGATATTGGGGTGGCTTCCATTATAAAGTGTCAATATGCTATAATTGTGTTTAAATATATTGTTCTATATTTTGAAAAAATATTAAAAAAAAGTGCTAATTTATGTGCATGTTTAATAGGATCGTTAATTTATATAAATAAATGAGACTTATTTTTCTAGCTGAAAATTTCTTTTTGGAGACATAATTATCATAAGAATTTTCTAAAACTGTCAAGTAGTGAAGTGTTGTATGAAAAATTTCATTATATTTTACCTCTTCCTTTAGTTGTGTGTGTATTGTTAATAAGAAGAATTTAAAGTCTTAGCACATTGTGGTCAACATGTTGATGATTTATATTAAGTGCTCTCAATATGAATAATTAGAAGAGTTTAAATCAAATGTATGTTAAATTTAATTTTTTAACTGTTTGTATATGAACCCTAAACTTCTAACACAATCAAATTTGTATTGAATACAAAAAAAAAGATTATAAAATAAATTATTTTACTTTTAAAATCACATAAAAGATAAATTAAGAGTGTTACATCATCTATTTTTCAAAGAAAGTTATGTATATTGTTTATCACCTTATATCTCTTCAAATGTTCATTTTGTGTCATTTGTTTTACATATACATTTATTCTAGTTCCAATTTGTTTCTAGATCCTATGACAATCTATCATCTTTCTATTAGTTGATTTCCCTATAAAATTCATCTTTGGAATGCAAATGTTCTAACACTATTTTATAATAATACCATACCTCTTGGA
Source organism: Sequoia sempervirens (assembly GCA_007258455.2). NCBI lineage: Eukaryota > Viridiplantae > Streptophyta > Pinopsida > Cupressales > Cupressaceae > Sequoia > Sequoia sempervirens. The sequence continues at coordinate 106,001 of VDFB02072023.1, forward strand.
GTTTCAATTGTGATCATTTATCTAACTTTCTTTTTTAAGTTGTCAATATTGCATGATACTTTACAAGGTAAAAAAGAGCTCAAAAAATAAATGGATAATGTTTTGGATCAACTTGTCATTATTGCAAAAATTCTAGATGATCAAGCCAAGGGAATCAAAGAAGGATTTAGAAATTTTGATTTTATTTATTTAGGAGCTACACATATTTCTTTGCACTAATGGTAGCCCAAACTAGTCAATACACTCAGCCTATTCTAATGTTCTAATTATGTTGAGAGACATAACTACAATGACATCAAAGGATGGTGCAATGGCATGACTATGCTAACAAGAACTATTAACTAGCCACCATACTAACTTTAAAAAATACCTACATAATGAATAAAATAACTTTAGTAAATAAAATTAGAACTCTATTGTTTGATGAATCTTGATTAATAATAAATTATTAATAAAATAAAATTAAAATATTTTGTATTGAAAATAAATTTAATAAATTAGCATATTTGTCTTTAGATAAATCTGCATGAAATACATCAAGAATATCATTTCCAAGACATTTATTTTTAAAAAGATTTGAAATTTAAGTAAAATAGATATATACAAATGATATCTTTGAACATCTTTTATAATTATTTTTCTAAATATAAATATATTAAATCTAATTGCATATTTTATAATATATATATATTATTCTATTATATGAACAATTCCTTATATTAATATAATTTTTACCAACTAATATATATATTTATTTTTATATATATTCTATTATATGAACAATTCCTTATATTAATATAATTTTTACCAACTAATATATATATATATATATATATATATATTATTCTATTATATGAACAATTCCTTATATTAATATAATTTTTACCAACTAATTGCGCATATATGTATGTATGAGAACATTTTCCTTCTCCGTGGTTTTAGATCCTTTGTAATGTGTTAATCTGCTTTAAAATAGCAGGAAAAGGCCGGCGGATTCGACATTTGGAAACTTATCATACAGCGTGTTGGTTGGCATACGGCCTGTGACATAGACAACCATGTAAGGTGTAGATTCGTTCCCCAGAGCTCGGAGTGCATGTACACCATCCCATAGAAGACTTATTTGAGTCACTTTAGCAGCTCTTAATAGAATAAAATCGCCTATACAAATTAAATAATTCCGCCCAAGAATTGTCGTTTATATGAAGAGTGCCTTCGGAACGGCCGACATTAAAGATTCGGCGGTCACCGTCCCTCCCAAGTCCCATGTTATACTGGGGAGGCCGGCAGTGGAAGCTCCTCCGTCTTTTTCGATTCTTGGTAGCCGCCATAAGCATACGAAACGAACCCCAAATCCCTAACACCATTCCGATCACCTTCAACGAATTTATTTTGTCGTCGAACACAAACAGAGCTAAAACTGGAATAACCGGCAGCGTTAAAGTGCTGGCCACCATGGAAAACAAGACACCATGCAAACCAGTCCGTAAGTTCCCACCACACACATTTGCCAGCTTATGGCAGACCACAACAAAGTAAGAACATACCCCTTCTCTCCCGCCCGGAAGCGGTGCGCTTCTCTACTTATGTGTTTAAACTCACCGCTGCACAGCATTCCCACCACCGCAACGCCGCTTGCCACAATGTAAATCAACGTCTGCGTTTCCACCACCATCGCAAAGCCACTCTTCTCTATCTATTCTTAAACATCAAACAATTTAACACTCAAAAATAGTTTCTTGCTAATAGAAATAAAACAATTATTTTATTATATCTATTTTAAATAGATAATCTAAATACCTTGTTGAAAACAAACTGTAGTAACGGGTGAATAAACCCATACAGCGCCGATCCTAAAATGGTGGAAACAATTCCCCATTTACATTCCCCACTTTTACTCCTTGAGGTCTTTCGCCATTCGCTTGGCTGCCCAGAAAAACTGCTCCTAAAATAATTACTACTAATGAATTTATAACGTAATGGCTTATTCTCTGCTTCACTAACAGGATTGAGAATACCGCTGTGAAGGCCAGCTGTGTGGCGGAGAGAAGAGCGAAGGTGGAGACTGGCAGGTAGTAAAAGCCCAGCGAGTAGAGAAAATTATTGGCCGCCACCAGAACCCCCAGCACTGTACAGATGCTGAGATTCTTGATTTTTAGAGACTGGGTGGGCGTAGAGGAATACTGTGTTGGTCCATTGAAGAGCAGTGGGAGAATTAACAACGGAGAACCCACAGACGTCAAAAGCGTTCTAAGCGAATAGCTGTGACCTCCTTCATTGAAATAATATCTACCCAACATCGACCCAGCTGATCTTCTCTCCACACTAGCAATTACACAAAGCGCCACTACAACCCAATACATTTTCCTTCCCTGTACTCTGCCATTTTCAGAAGAATTACTTGGTTCAGGACTGTTCACCATTGTAGGCATACAATAACTTTTGCACGGCAAGCTACCTGTGAGGCACTCATGAGGTGCATATTTGTAGTATGAATTCATGATTGCAATAAAGTTTCTTTCTCGATTTCATTCTAGGTTCAGTATGAATACAAACCGGAAGCAATAAAAGTAACGATGGTATTGTTTTAAATATGACAAAAAGATTGTTTGTTTTTTTTGAAGGTATCGCTCACAGCATTTGTCACTTTAAATATAAGATTGTACAAATCCGTGATTTGATGACTATTTTTAAAATATCATTCACTTTTATTCCACACTCTATATAGTCATAGTCTTTAGAGGAACGACCCTCTTTCAATGGTTGAGATCATCTTCATATAGACATATAGGGTATTATTCATCAATAAAATTAGGATGACTATTTTTATTTATTTTTAATAAATATGATATAAATTTTATCTTCTTTTAAAGTTGTCACTTACAATATCATACAAAATGAAAGATTGAGCAAGTCCATGAATTGGTGAAGATACAAATAGGGGACTTCATCCTCAATACAACCACTCAACAAAACCGCCTCAATAGAGTTTGAACCTTGGTGGTAAGAACAACACCACTTTTAAACCATCACACCATGTCAATATGGATGAGGAAGTCCATGACTTATGGTTATTTATAAATATAATTTATTTAATAGTTAAAAAATAATTTTGATCAATAAAATTAGGATAATTATATATTTTTTAAGAGGTACTATTTACTATTCTAAATATACATTTATCATAATTATTAATTAATTAAAATTTACAGTTATATTATATTTTGCATTTCAATAATTATAAATCTAATCAAAAGTAAAATGCTAGAATCAACACTATTCTTTTTGGAAAATGTAATAATTAAATCACTATTACATTGAAGAGTGTAATATTTAACGAACTAAGAATAGACACAATACTTAAAATTACATATTTCGCTTCCATTAAATCTCTTGATTTTTGTTGAAATAGGTTCATTTTTTAAGTTCAAATTACAATGAGGAACTAAAAATGTAATTCTTACATGTTAGAGCCTCCACCTTTGAAATTTATTGTCTCTAGGAAAATAAATTTAAAATTTATTTAATTCTTTTATTTTAAATCAACTTTTAAATCTTGACATATTAAGTATAAAAGAAAAATTGTGTAAAGATGTCTTTTTTTATTTTGTAAGTATTATTTACAAAGCAATTATTTATGGTTAGGATAAATATGAATTAATAGTTATGAAATATATTTTATTGAAGATTAATTCAAAACTATAAATTTATTTCAATAAATTGTAACATAAAATAAAGTGTGACCAACTAACCTTTTTATATTAAATAATTCATGAAATATAATATTTATTAAAAGTTTGAATAATAATAGCAAGCTACATAATATTGACTCTATATAAATTTCATTACTAAATGATTTTGAATAAGAATAATATCTATAATAAATATTTTTAAATTATTATTTTGATATTAATTAAAATATCAATTATTTAATACCAAATAAATGTAAAAGAAAATTATATAATAGATTTAATATTTATATTACCTCTCGAAGTTTAATTTAATTTTAAATTAAATTTTTAACATTTTTTTAATAGAAGAACAAATGAACAAGAGAAATTATATAAAATAAACAAACATTTAAAATATATATAGTTTAAGAAATTTATGTTAATTATTTATCATACAAAATAAGTTTTGAAACAATAACAATTTTTTAATGTAAATTGTTGCTCTAAATTTTAAAATAAATAGTTAAATTAATTATTTAAAATAAAAAAATAATAAATATAAGAAATAAAAAGAAAATTAATAATTAAAAAAAATTTAATATAATACTTATTATTTTTTTTTAAAGATAATATATTTAAGTTTTTTACTAAAACATTGAATTTAAAATATTTAAATTTATTATAATAATAAATATAATTTTAAGTATTTAAAAATTATATAAAATATATTATATAATATTTATAATTGAAAAAATAAAATTATTTAGTTAATAAAGTCTAATTATATTGTTTTGATAGCTTAATTATTCTCTAAATATGTTATATTTTAATAAAAACCTTTAATTTTTTTTATAAAATATTTTTCAAATTAATAGATTTTTCTATAATTAATACTAGTTTAAATTATTTTATTTTATTTTTAAATATTTATAGCCAAATCCATTCCAAACTCTCTTTTTAATTCTACTTTTTATTTGATTTATAAATAAATCAATCAATTAATCACTTTGGAAAAGATGATACTATTAGTATATATTGTTTTATTGTCTATCCAACATTTCAAAAGCACATTTGATCATCTTTAGCCAATAGGCTATTTGTGTCAACTTTGCTCAAAATTTTTGTCAACCTCGTTGTTTTCTGACTTTTCTAGCACTGGGGAAAACTTGGCAAATGGGTTATAGTTTGGTCAAAATTTTCATCAGCCCTACCGGTTTAAGCTATCGGACTTGGGTCTCCGTTGCCATGTAAAAGGTGGCAGGCATTTGGTGTGATGATAGAGGAGTCTAGCGAAATGACATAAGTGTAGAGGAGGCCAGCGAAATATCAATAACATTTATTATTGTATGGTTTCCGTGTAGCGGTGATGGTGCAAGTAACATTTTTTTTAAAGTCCTCAGAAAACAAAACAAACATCTATGCAGTTATCGATAACGTATTGTTTGGTGTCATTATGAGGGCTTATGTTGTTGTTGAAGGTAGTTGTGAGTGCAAAGGGAAAGCTTCTATGAAGGTTCAAGTGTGTTGAATGGCTGTGCAATTTTTGTGAAGGTGGTTGAAGGTTATCTTGTGTTTTTTTGCATGCGTCGATGGTTCCAAAAGGTGTGAGTTGTGATAATTATGTGGTGTTCTTTTGCAATTCATGGAGAAAGAACAGAGGAAAGAGGAAGCAAGCGAGAAGGGGTGTTATTGAAGGAAGTGGGAAGAGTTGCATCTCATCTGGGTTATTCTTGAAAGAAATATTGTTTCATTGTGTCAATTTTTGTTGGAAAGATTGTATAGTTTTGTGGGTTTTGGCATGTAAGTGACTGTTGGTTATATTGTCTCATTTATGGCTTTGGTTCTGTGTGAATGGTTGGAAAATAGTTAATCTGTTGTGTTTTTGGTGAATCTTGAAATTGAGATTTCTTGTGTTTTGTGGGTTTTCACATGTGGGTGAGTGTTGGCAATATTGTTTCATTTACGGCTTTCATTTTGTGTGAATGGTTGGAAAATAGTTAATATGCTGTGTTTTTGGTGAATTTCCCCATTTGGGTTACCAGTGTAACCTATATTGATTCATTTAGTGTTTGCATTTTTGTGGTGAAGGTTTTGAGCCAGTTTGTTACTGGGAGCTTTCTGTGTTTTGTGGGTTTTGTATGTGAGCCACTGTTCGAAGCCATGTTTTTGTGTGTGATGGTTTCAACCCAATGAAATAGTTAATGTTATATAGGTTACATTGTTCTATGGTATATTGTTGTGTTTTTTATACGGTTCTGTTGGAAAAAGAGTATATAGTTTGTTCACAATGATATTATTTGATTTATGGTTCAATTTTTGCACGCATGTTTTTGTATGGATTTGTCACTGTGATTTTTAGTGTTTTGTGCATTTGTCCATCTGGGTGAGTGTGGATAACAATATTGTTTCCTACACATCTTTTTTTTTGTGGCGATGGTTGGAATGCAGTAAAATAGTTAATGTTATGTACTCCATGTTGTTTTGCATAAGGGATTGTTCACTATTGTTGTCTACGTTAGGCTATATTGTTCCAATTATGGCTTCCATTTATCATTCTTGTTATTACGACCATCACCAGTACATGCAAAGCATACAAAAATTAATGTTTATGTGAACTAGTGTTTAATTTTGGTGGCCTTCTTTATCCATGCGGCCTAGAAAATGCCTCCCTTTTCCCAAAGCACCCAACAACTGCCTTCGCCACCTTTTCATGGCAATTGGAAGGCCAAAGAACTAGGAGGTTGAGCAAAATTCCAACCAAACTTATAAGCCATCTACCACTATATGTGTATATGTGTGTATATATATCTATATATATATGTATATATGTATACAAATGTGTATATATATGTATATGTGTATATGTGTATATGTGTATATATATATATATATACCGATAGGGTTGACGAAAAATCCCAACCAAACTATAACCCATCCGCCAAGTCTACCCCGGCCCTGGAAAAGAGGAAAACCAGTGAGGCTAACAAAAATTTTGAGCAAAGTTGAAACAAGTATAGCCTAAGCTAGAGAACAATAATCAGTAATACCTAATGTAACCAAACATAGAATGGGCAGCATTAATTATTTTATTTTCTTCTAACCATAACCAGATAATGAAATCCATAAATCAAACAATGTTGGTTTCAACAGCCACCCAAATGTAGAAAGCCACAATATAGCTCGAGCTATACAATAAGAATCGAGAAAAACTCCATAACCTTAACAATTTTAATCTTACATATATATATATTGATAATAAAAAATTCTGAGCAAAGTTGACACAAGTATAGCCTAAGCTAGAGAACAATAATCAATAATAGCTAATGTAACCAAACATACAATGGACAACATTAATTATTTTATTATGCTCCAACCATAACCAAATAAAAAAAGCCATAAATCAAAAAATGTTGGTTTCAATAGCCACCCAGATGCAGAAAGCCACAATATAGCTTGAGCTATACAATAAGAATCAACCTAAACTCCATAATTTTAACAATTTTAATCTTACATATATATATTGATATTAAAATATATCTTAGATATAGCCTAAGGGAGAGAAAAAAAATCAATAATACCTAATGTAACCAAGCATAGAATCGAAAACATTAATTGTTTTATTCTATTCCAACCATAAGTAGAGAATGAAAGGCATAGATGAAACAACATTACTTTCAACGGCCACCCGCATGGAGTAAGCCACAATATAGCTTGAGCTATACAATAACAATATATATATGTATATATATGTATATATGTATATATGTATATATATGGGTGAAGCCACAATAGTTGTTTACAATTTGATGGAGGAAGGAAAATTGAGAAAAAGTGACCACATGGCAAAACAAATGGTTTTAGGGGTTCAAATGAACCTACAAGTTCAACCGAACACAAAAGGGGTTCAATCGAACGAGGGTTCAAGCGAACCCATTAATTATAGGGCCCACATTTCCTGCCCAAAAAAAAAAAAAATGCATATTAAGGGGAGTTCAAATGAACCAAGGTTTGAATGAACCCTGGTTTGAACGAACCCCTAGGGGTTCTCTTGAACCCTGGTTTGAATGAACCCCTAGGGGTTCGATTGAACCCCTAGTAGTTCGTACAAACCCCCCTAATTCCTCATTCTCCCCCTAAAACACAAAAAAAACCTAATTTTTTACGCTTCGAAGCTCATGTTGAGGATGAAAATGGAGGAGTCTTCACAAACCCAACTGGAATTAGGTAGTCTTTGGAACGAGCTATCCAACAAATATAATTTCACATATGTAGTCTTGGTTCCAACAAATATAATTAATATGTATTTGTATTTGTTTCTTTAGTTTTTTTTAAAATAGGGTTTTCATCAAAAATGAAGGTCTTTGTTCTGCACATGTTAAAAAATAGTAGATTATCAAAAAAAATTTGAAAAATATGAGTGCACCAGATATTGAAGTCCTTGATCCAACAAAAAAATAAAAATTGAATTTTGATATATACAAAAAAAGTTACGCGTTATACAATCACACTATTTATGAATTGTAATTGGTTTGACTTCGCAACTTGATTAAAGAAAAAATATTCAATAAAAACCTATCTAACCAAGTGGAAGCACTAGATATTAGAGTTAGAAATATAAATTCAAAAGAATTAGAATTTTATCCTTCATGGAAAAAAAGTTATGCATTATACGGTGTGCTTCACTTTTTAAAAATATTGTTTTATGAGAAAAACTAGTTTTCATGGGAGATGGAAAAAGAAGTGCAATATGATTCCAAAAATTTTGAAAAAAATATTTTTAGAATCTAAAAAACAAATATGACGAGACTCTAGTTTGCATCATCTTCAAATTCCCCATGATTTAGTTGTTATAGGTGCCTGAATGTGAAGATTTAGTTAAAATTAATAATTTCAGTGTCTAGTTTGGCCAAAAATTATAAACCACTATTGTGGGATTACCCGTAAATATATATATATACCGGAAGGGTTGATGAAAATCTCAACCAAACTATAACCCATCTACTAAGTCTACCCCAGCGCTGAAAAAGAGGAAAAATGGTGAGGCTAACAAAAATTCCAAGCAAAGTTGACACAAGTATAGCCTAAGCTAGAGAACAATAATCAATAATAGCTAATGTAACCAAACATAGAATGAACAACATTAATTATTTTATTCTGTTTCAACAATAACCAGATAACAAAAGCCATAAATCAAACAATGTTGGTTTCAACAACCACCTAGATGCAAAAAGCCACAATATAACTCGAGCTACATAATAAGAATTGACCAAAACTCCATAACTTTAATAATTTTAATCTTACATATATATATTGATATTAAAATATATCCTATATAGCCTAAGGGAGAGAACAATAATCAATAATACCTAATGTAACCAAACATAGAATCAACAACATTAATTGTTTTATTCTGTTCCAACCATAAGTAGAAAATGAAAGGCATAAATGAAACAACATTACTTTCAATGGCCACCCACATGGAGTAAGGCACAATATAGCCTGAGCTATACAATAACAATCGACAAAAGCTCCATAGCCTTTACAATTTTATCCCATTGCAAACATAGCCACAAAGAGAAAATATCAAACACAAACCATACAAGAATATATATGTATATATATGTATATGTATATATGTCTATATGTATATATGTATATGTGTATATATATGTATATATGTGTATAAATATGTGTGTGTGTGTATATGCATATGTATCCTTTTTTCCACCATATCAACTAAATGCAAGCCATAGAGAGAGACCCACGAGAAATTGAAATATATATAAATATATGTATATATATGTACACATTTATTTTGTTCCAACCATAGCCTAAGGAAGAGAACAGTAATGAATGATACCTAGTGTAACCAAACATAGAATCAACAACATTAATTATTTTATTGTGTTCCAACAATAACTAGAAAACGAAAGCCATAAATCAAACAACATTACTTTCAACAACCACCCACATGTAGCAAGCCACAATATAGCCTAAGCTATACAATAACAATCGACAAAAACTCTACAACCTCTACAATTTCATTTCGTTGCAAACACACCCACAAAGCGCAAACATCAAACACAAACCCTATGAAAATATATATGTATATATATATGTGTGTGTATATATATGTGTATATATATGTATATATGTGTATGTATATATATGTGTGTATATATATATATGTGTGTGTATATATATGTGTGTGTGTGTGTGTATATATGTGTGTTTATATATATATGTGTGTGTGTGTATATATATATGTATATATGTGTATATATATATATATGTGTGTGTGTGTGTATATATGTGTGTGTATATATATATGTATATATATGTGTGTATATATATATGTATATATATCCCTTTTCCCACCATCTCAATTAAATGCAAGCCATAGAGATAGACCCATGGGAAATTGAAATATATATAAATGTATGTATATATGTACACATATACTTATATATATACCATAAATCAAACAACATTACTTTCAACAACCACCCACATGCAACAAGCCACAATATAGTTTGAGGTATACAATAACAATTGACAAAAACTCCACAACCTCTACAATTTTATTCCATTGCAAACACACCCACAAAGTGCAAACATCAAACACAAACCCTACAAATATATATATATATATATATATATATATATATATGTGTGTGTGTGTGTATATATGTGTATATATATGTGTATATATATGTATATATGTATATGTGTATATATATGTATATATGTGTATGTGTATATATATGTATATATCCCTTTTCCCACCATATCAACTAAATGCAAGCCATAAAGACAGACCCATGGGAAATTGAAATATATATGAATGTATGTATATATGTACACATTTATACGTATATATATATATGTTGATATTAAAATACACCCACTATAGCCTAAAGCAAAGAACAATAATTAATAATGCCTAATGTAACCAAATGTTGAATCAACAACATTAATTGTTTTATTTTGTTCCAAAAATGAAATGATATACCCTAAGGCACAACATTAACTATTTTTCCTCCTGTTCTAGCCAAAGCCACAAAGCGGAAGCCATATATTAAGTAAACATTGAATGAACAAAATTAATTGTTTTATTTTGTTCCAAAAAATGAAATGATATAGCGTGAGGTAGAGCATTAACTATTTTTTTTTTGTTCCAACCATAGCCACAAAACAAAAGTGATAAATTAAACAATATTGGTATCAAGAGCAAACCAAATGCAGAAATGATTTATATATGTATATATACATGTGTGTATATATATATATATGTATATGTATATATGTATGTATATATGTATATATATACATATATATATTGTTGAATTAATAAAAAAGGAAGCCATAAAGATTGACAGTGGGAAACAAAAGTTAAAATATATTGATTTCTCAAGACAACTTTGTCAGAAATTGAAAGAATGTGTTATAGAAAAATTCCCAGACATTTGTTTAGTTTCGTTAGGCATTGAATGGTTGCAAAGAGTAGAACAATTAATGTTGAAGTGAACAACCCTATTTCCAAAAGTAGCCAGTAATTGTGGACGCTAGCTTCCCATAGCCATCGGAAGACAAAAACATCTGGGATGCTGACAAAAAATTTGTCCAGACTTATAACCCATCTTCTCGCTGAATTTCCTGCAAAATAAAGGGAAAAATATTATCATAGGGGACACTTTTCTTTTTCATTTCCAACCATCTTCCTTTGCAAAAAATATGAAATAACCTCCACCCACCTTCATAAAAGCTGCACAAAACTTAATCTGGCTTACAGCCGCACATAAGCTTACTGTCGTCCCTCAAGACCCTCATACCAGGTATAGCAACAAAACAACACCAAACAATGTCTTATTGAAAATTACCCAAACATTTGTTTTTTTCTCCGAGGCGTTAAAAGGGCAATTGTTATTATGACGACCCCCAATATATGCAAAGCATACAATGTGTGTAACTATATGTATATATGTATACAAATGTGTATATGTATGTATATATGTATATATATGTATATATATATATGTATATATATATATGTATATATATATATGTATATATATATGTATATATATATGTATATATATGTGTATATATATATCTATTGTGAGCATCTCTCAAATCTGCAAGCCTATTAAAATTCATGACAAAGGTTAGTGAATACAAATTTGCTAAATACTCCTATGAAATAATGCATGATTCCTTTCAAACAAGACGACAAAAAATGAAACTACTTAGAAGCATGAAAGAGACATGATGCACACCTATTCCATAGTGGATTGGTGTCACTTGTGCAAAGTGACCCTTTCCCAATCCTTGACAAAACTCAAGTGATACAATGCCTTGAAGATGGAGTGAAATGGAAAAAATCAGCTCTCAATTGAAGAGAGTAACTTTGCATGAAGATTGTGGATGCATTGTTAAAGAATGAGGCTTCTACTTATAGACTCTCAAGTTGAAAGAGTGCTCAAAAGAGAGCAATGTGGGATAGTGTCTTAGCCAATGAGATGGAGCCATTTGTCACCTTGTGAATGGTTCAGGAATGTGCAAGTTTTGGTCAATGTGCCAATAAATGGGATTGGTTGGCCTTTTTCAAATTCAAATTTGGCTTGTTGGAGGGAGAAAAAGTGACTTTAATGCCAAGTGGGGGACATGTAAGAGGGAAGTTATTGCCATGTTGGAAGGGACAAGTCAACTTGCTTTCAAATTCAAACTTGAGGAATATTCTTCCAAAGATGCTTTGTTGAGGGAGAATGATGATTTTAATAAATGAATTAAAATGCTTTATTGGTGCAACTGGGAAAAGCTAGAGGATGTGATGGGCGATTAAATTAGATTAATCAGGGTTAGATTATTTAAGATGATGTTAGATGCTTTTGACCCATTTGACTTAAATACTTTGATTTATTTAAATCAAAAGGGATGGAATATGAATTTGGGATTTTAATTAAATAAAGTTTGGTTTATTTAATTAAAAGGGTGATGTGAGATAAAGGTTAATCAATTTGAAGGAGATGAACTTAGGAGATGGTTTATTTAATCCAAAGATGGAATGTCAGGATTTGATTAAAAATTGCTCTATTTAATCAAATGAGATAATGATAGGTTCAAATTAAATAAAGTTAATTTATTTAATTTAAATGGATGATCCTTGATTTACCTGACGAATGGATTTAGTGAGCTTGATTTATTTAATGAGTGTATGAACATGAATTTAATTAAGTGCATAATTCTAATTTCATGTGTCTACATCTATATATGTGTATATACATGTATATATATGTGTATATATATGTATGTATATATATGTGTTTGTGTGTATATATATATATGTATCTATATATACGTATGTATATCTATATGTATATATGTATATATGTATATATACATGTATATATATCTAGATGTATATATGTATGTGTATATATGTATATGTGTATTTGAAATGTAGTGTACTGTGGATGGAGTTTTGGGAAAGATTGATAGACCTTGACGTTTAGAAGAAGATGCTATCAAAAATTAATTTCATAGGGATTTGATTGTCAATTTGACCGTTGTTACTGGTTTTGTAGTCACTATCATTATTTTGAAAGGTTGTTTGTAACACATTAGTTTATCAATTGTCACATTATGGCTGGGCTATGGCCTGCAAGAATAACAAAAAAGTGTGGAGTTTAGTGTGGTGATTATGCAAAAATGGAATGAACTACATAGCATTAGGTATTTTATTCCACTACAACCATTACAACATAAAGTTAAAATTGACACCTATTTCCTAGTGTAAAAATTTTATTGGAAACACCAAACCATATACATCTTTTGTGTATACAAAGTGTGAATTTTGGAGCAGCGATCATATCTATTTCATAGAGAATATGTAAATCAGGAGATATAAAAGTTCTAGATTTTATAATGCATAATTTTATAATGGACAATTCTCTCTATAGTTGTAATGGGATGAATGAAGTAATTATAATTTAGCCATACTTGGTGCATACGGCAGGATGTAGTATGTAGAAAAAAAAAGTACGCCTGATTTCCATCCTACCATATTGGCTGATGGAGTGTTTTAATGTTGTTACCCAAAAGGAATTCTTGACAATCATCTCGAATCATTTCACTTGGACTATTTGGAGAAATATACATGTATGGTATTAGATGCATAAAATACTCTTATAAAGTAGTCATAATCAATGATGCCCAATGGAGTCTAACACAATGTCTATAAGATTAACTGTTTTACTCCATTGCAAGCAAAATTTGAAAGTAATCCCCTAAGAAACAAGATACATTGTCCACCGCTTTGATCAATGGTAAAACAGATCCTCCATGTCACACTTAAGATATAGGCTACCATTCTCACAAGTCATTGTTGAGTCTAGTAACAATACTGATATTAACAAACAATATAGCCTTTTTTTGGACAACACCTTATCTGAAATTGAAACAATATAGCAATCTCACAACACCTTGTTGAAAATGATATGAAGTATCCTAAGCTTGAGTCTAACAATAAAAAATACCATATTGGAATGATGGTCAGAAAACAAAAGGCATGAATCAGAAATTTGTTCCTCCTAGATGTGTAAACAATACAACCTCTTCTCAACAATAGCTTATTTGAAAATGAAACAATATAGCATTCTTACAGTGCATCATTCAAAATGATAGGACATGGCCTAGGCTAGATTATAACAATGAAGAATGCCATATTTGAATGATGGCCACAAAACATACGACATGAATCAAAAATTTGTTCCTCCCCTATGTGTAGATATGTATCAATGTCATAGTGGATACAAACAATATTGGTATATAGTGATTCATATGTTATTTTCATTTGGGTCATTCTTGGAATGTTAAGTTTTATTTTTGTTGATATATGGAAGATTGATGCCACCATTGATTGCATTGGTGGAGAGTGTATGTTCTAGGTTGGCTGCGTTGGAGGAATATAGATTGTTTTTGAAATTATTTATGGAGAGATCTGTAAATGTGCATTTTTTATATTATTTGTTTTGACTATATTGTAGATGTGCCAAGAAAAAAAATAGGAATGTAGAAAGGTTTTCTATTTAAAAATTAAGAATGGACCTTGTTAGCTTTTGATGGTTTAATTGAATCTTTGGTTGTTGTATTCTTGTCACAATAGAACTTGTGGCCAGTCACTGGTGTTGCAGCTCTGTCTTTTGCAAATAGCAGCTCCACTAATGTCGATGGACTCTAGCTCTCCCGAGGCTGCTCAACAACTGTTAGGCCCTGATCCTGTAAGTTTGTTCCTTGTTTATTCTTTGTTCCTGCCACCTATATTGGTTGTTTCCCATGTGCATGGAGCAAACTACAAACATGCTTTGCTTTCATTTTTAGCCTTACTGGTGTATAGTGTGGCTTGTTTATATTTGACGTATTTATGTGGCTTTCATGTCTTTGCTTGCTGGCTATTTGGGAGTAGCCATTGTTTAGCTATTTACGTGTGTTTCTTTTTAGTGGAGTTGTATATAGCTTTCTTTTTCTTGCAATATTTCCTATGCACTGTCTAGTGGTAATTATAGACTTGTTGATAGCCATCATATCTATTGAATGGTGATGGATTGTAAAATTACTTTGTACATCTTTGTTGAAACCATGATTGTGTGATTGAAGTCTTTTGCTTTGTGTTCATGCTTGCACTGCTATACAGTTTATATTTTCTATAGGGCATTGTTGATAGCTATTCTTTAGCTTCCTAGCGTATGCTAGCCATCTCTGGAACCTTTCCCTCAGCCACTGGAAAAGTTGTGATATAGAAGGGTTGATGACTAGCCAAGAGGTTGTTGTCCTTATTGTAATATGTAAGGTGTTGTTGGCTATCATCCTCTATATTTGGTTATAATCTAGGGCTATACCCCTACAGTCAACAATGCCTTTTTGTAAATGGCGTAGACTGTATAGTTGCTTTGTTGACTTTACAATGTTTCTTTTTTGAAAGTGCATATATGTTGACTCAACTAACTTCGAAAGATGGCAAGGCTGACGAAAATTCCAACCAAAGTTCACACAAATAGGGGATATCCACCCATCTTGCATGTCAGTTGTTAGACACACACATATATACATTATTTGAATTCCCCTGAAGACATTGTATGGAAAAGGTTGTATTGTTTGTTATAAACAATGTTATTTTATTAATTCTTGGCATTTTTTGGCTATTCTAATTTTGAGGTGTTGTTGAGACCATTTTATTTTTTAATTTGTTTAAGGTTCCTATGCAAATTTCAATGTGTATAATGAAACAAGTTTCGTGAAGACATGTTTTTCTTTACTAATAATAGAGGGTTTTGAAGAATTTGGGTAGGTTGTCTTGTTTTATTAAACAATATAGATGCACCATAGTTAGAAAAGGAACATGGTATCTAACGAATATTGTTTCCGTTACAAACTAGTGGAAATCCCTAGCCACAAAACACACAGACCTTAAAGAAAAATCCATCAAAAATTGATGGTAACAAACCCATTCAAAAATATATTGTTCTCTCAATGGAACGTCATTGAAGATTGAGACAATAGAGCCTTTTCAACAACAACTTCTCAATAATTAAACCATATAGCTAAATCAAGAGAACACTAATCAAGAATGCCCAGTGGAATCTAACACAAAGTGTATAGGATTAACTATTTTATTCCATTGCAGCCATAACCACAAAACAAAAGCCAACAAATATAGCACCTTAAGGAGAATTGGAAGACTTGTCAACAACACCTTTTTTGATGATGAGGCAATATACCCCAAGATATAGAAGAGAAACCAAGAAACACTACATAACATGGACAATTACATTGGATTCGAAACATAACCACCAAACGGAAGCCATAAACTAAAACCCACAAAGAGTCATGGAAATGAAGTGGAGTTGAAATTTACTTATGCCTCAACAAAACCCTATCAAAAAATTCATACAATGTAGCCTTGTCAACAACATCTTTCCAAAATTTAACAATGACAAGCCCACCAAAAAAATATACTTGTTTGTTTAGCTTTTCAAAATTTGAAGCAATTGACAGTGCCTTATTGTAGATTAGACAGTATAGGGTTCCAAAAACCATAGACCACAAATGAAACAATGTGGCAAACAGTATTACTAGCATGCAACTTTTCCCGCTTGGTTCAAATAGACCTTTGCTTGTTGGTTGTCTCCAGTATGCATTCTTCTCCCAAGCCTGCAAACATAGCCAAAACACAAAGCCCATAAACAAAAAAACATGAAAATTGATAGCCACAAATACATGGAAAACCATAGACACAAATGGCGAACCAAAAATGAGGTAATATTGTGTACTTAGAAACTATATAGTATTTTGTGAAGAACAACTTATCGAGACTCCAAGCGATGAAGAGTACCTTCTCACAAATCAAGCAACATACCCTAGAACAGACTATGAACCACAAAATAAGGAATATTGGTAAGGGTGTACATAGATATATATAGATAGATATACATATATATACAAGAATTGTCACATCCCACACCTTTTGTGACCATCATTGCATGCAAAAATCACAAGATTCCCTCCAACCAGCTTCATATAAATTCCATTGCCGATTGACACATCTGCACCTTCACAATAGTATGCCCTTCTCATTCATTTATGTTATCCATGTAGCGGTGACAGTTGCATATATATATATTATATGTATGTATATATATAGACACACACATATATATGAAACCCAACAAAAATCACAGTATCAAATCCATGCAGAGTGATGCAAAAAAAACCGAAACGATAGATGAGGCGAGATATTTGAAACAATCAACAGTACCTTGTGGAAAATCAAGCAATTTAGCGTGGTACAGTGCATGAACCACGAATTAAGCAAAATCGTGAAGCATTCCTTCAACATGGAGTTCTTCCCACTTGCTTCAAACACACGTCTTCTTGCTAAGCTTTGTGAACAAAAATGGGAAAAATATTATCAGAGGTGACACTTTTCTTTTGCATTTGCATCCATTTGTCCATTTAAAAAACACAAAATAACCTACAACCACCTTTGCAAAATTTGCACAGAGCTTAATCCAACTTGCATCCTCACAAAAGCTTACCCTCATCGCTCATGGCTCTCATATCAGGTATAGCAATAGAATGACACCAAACAATTCCTTGCTAAAAATTGCTTGGTGTATGTACAAGAGGTTGACAAAATATGTTAGCCAAAGTTATAATGCATCTGCCACCTACTACCCAGATTAGTGTGCCAAACAATGCACACTGTAAATGAAACAATCTCATAGAGGTTTCCTGTATGTGTTGCATACATTGGCAATGGTTGTAATAATACTTTGCATTTAAAACTTACCAAACTACTATAGTAGTTTAGGGTATTCTTAATAAAGCATTGTTCAGCAGTGGTTTCTGGATTGAGCTCCATGGAATACATAACAAAAATTATAGCCAAGCACCATATAACATCCATATCCAACATGGCACTACCATTAGAGATTGCAAAGCAGTAGCAAAAAACACTTGGAAAGTATTACATCGATACCCAGACATAGATACTTACATACAAAAATACATGATACACATATATATGTACACATAACTCTATCAAGATATTCTATGCTACATGCACTATTGCGTAATTTTCAAAAAATGCATTGTTAGGTGTCATTGTCTGGGTTTATGTTGTTCTTTAAGGTGGCTATGAGTGAAGAGGGAAAGCTTGTGTGAAGTTACAAGTGTGTCCATCGGCTGTGAAATTTCTGTGAATGTGCTTGCTAGATTGTATTATTTTTCAGAAAGTGTTGTTCACACAGCTGTATTATTTCAATTTGGTAAAAGCTTTCGTTCAGAGACAAGCGTATTTTTTTGATGTGTTTGTCACTGTTAATTTTCAATAGGGTGATCTTCTGAGGGTTATATTGTTTCTATTTGTGATGGGTTTAGGTTGGGAATCAATTTTGGATAAGCTTTTGTTCACAAACTAGTATATTCAAAAAGTAGTATATTTTTAGTTGCGAGACCACCCCAAATGGAGAAAGTCATGGAACACAAGAAAAATGACAGGTAGCAAATGCATGCAAAACCATACACACAAAGTGCTAACCTTAAACCAAATAATAGTCATTTTCACACACAATATAGTCTTTTCTCTAAAGCACCTTCTCAAAATTAGAATAACCAGAAGATGCTAAGAATTAATGAAATAACATTTTTTATGACAAACAGTACAACCTTTTGCATACAATGTCTTGATGGAAATTCAAATAATGTATATATGTGTGTGTGTGTGTATATATATGTGTGTGTATATGTTTATGTGTATATATGTATGTATGTATATATGTATATATATTTTATTCTATTTCAAACATACCCACAAAAATGCAAACATTAAAGAGAAGCTCATCAAAAATTGACAGTAACAAACCCATACATAAAAAAAACTCCTTTCTCAACACAACTTTCCCTAATCCCTAGTCTATTAAAGTTTTCCCTACTTCTAAGCCTGGAAGCTCTACTCCTAAAGCTAAAGATGCTGGAAAGAATCTCCCTAACAAAAACCTTGTCTCGTATTCTAAAGATTCTCCTAATTTTGAGGACTCTAGTGAAAATAATAATTCTTCCTCTGTTGTCCCATCGATGGAAAAAGATGTTAGAACTGGGTCCCCTGGAGCCTCTGACCCTGCTAAAAGTTGCTTCAATCTTGATACAAAACCTTCTGCTAATTTTCTGGGCATAGCTAGGAGTAATGCTATGGACCATTTTAGAATGTCAAAATGGGTTTTTCATGAAATTAATGACCTGAAAATAAAAAATTGGGCCCTCTAGAGTAAATTGGAAGAAATGGGTGCTAAGGTTTCTACGTTATGCAAGAAGGATGTTGAGTGTAATGAGAAAATTTATAGCAAAGAGATCCAGGAGAATGTGGGTAAGGACAGATGGATAGAAATTGACTTGGAAAAAATGAAAAATGTTGTGAAGATAATTACTAAATAGAATAACAAGATGGAAAGACATAATGCCATCATTATCAACACTATGACTAAAAAATTGGATAAAGCTCAACAGGGGTCCTTGGTTGTAGATTTGGAAGAGGTGAAAGATAAAAACCAGGAAGAGGACATTGGGATTTTGAAGAGAACCAGGGCTAATCTGAAAAGGAAGGCATCCCCCACACTGCATATGATTCAAACTTTCAAGAAGGGTGTCGAGGATATGCAGGATCTGGAGGCCGAGACTGAGTTTGTTTTGAAGACTTTGGGTTAGTTGCAACTATTTTTTTGGCCTGCATTTCGGCTGGTTCTTTGGTTGTCCTTCCTAGCTTTTTTTGGCTGGCCGCTGTTTATTCTGGGTTTTTCTTTTATTATAGCCTATTTATTTTTTTGGACTTTTTTGTCCTTTACTTTCTTTTGTTGTAAACTTGGTGGTTTTGGCCCCCTATAAAACCCATTTTTTCCTTTATCAAAAACACAACTTGCTCGAAAATTGAAAGAATACAACCTACCGAACAACACCTCCAAAATGAAACAATATAGCTTAAGCAACAAAAATATAATCAACAATTCCCAATGGAAGCTAACAAAAAGCGTATAAGATTGATTATTTTTTTCCATTGCAAAGAACAAGAATCAACAATACCTAATGCAATGAGATGTAACTTGTATAACATTAAGTATTTTGTTGCATTGCAGGCATAGCAACAAAACGGATGGCATAAATCAAACAATATTTGTTTAAGCACAAAGCTAGGTGGAGAGAAACATTAAAGAAAAACAAGCACAACAACATATCCTTTCAAAATGATAGGCATAAGACATTGACCATAGATTAAACAATATTTGTTCTTCCAAAAAAAATATAGTCTTCTCTCAACATCAACCTATCAAAATTTGGAACAATCAAATAGTGTGTTAACATAGATCAAGCAATACAGCCTGTAGCAACCTACAAACCACAAGTGAAATAATATTCAAAAGAGTTCTCCTTGAACACACGTGTTTGTGCTTCCTTTGCATAGATAGATATATGTACATATGGCACATACATTGTGCATCACTCGAAATAGTCCTGCCTCCATAGCTATTGCACTTGAATTATTTATTTCTAACAATTTCAAATTCTAACAAATTTAGATTGGGAACATTTCTAGTTGTTACTGTAGATGTTTATAATTGTTAATACCTTTATGCTCACAAGTGTCCCATGTTGTTCGAGTTGAATCTATATTCTATTTGTATACAAGGTAAGGCTGTATCTCATTCTTTCCATTTTTTCTTTTGTAATTACATTCAAAGTTCTTTGTGACAAATGTTGCAACTCCATATATTTCTTTAAAAAGATAATAGTGATTTCAGGTTAATAAAATTGTTAGGTTTTAGAAAATAATTATATTCAATTACATCCACATATTGTTTGCTTCTCTTTGCAAAAGTTATACCTGCATCTTGTTTATAACATGTATTTTATTCCACATATATTAGATATTATTCTTTACAAAATATATAGTTGTTTATACTTCCTTATCTAAATAGTTTGTAGTGATGATACATGTTTGTTGTACTAAACTTCTAATTTCCCTTGTTTCAAATGATATTTCATTGACAACATTTTACATTGCAAATCTATGTACTGACATATAGTTTAAATTCGTGGAGAAAAATTACTCTGCTTAGAGGTTTGGTGAGAATCCATGATGTTTGATGCCATAATGTGGAAGGGTACAAAGCAGGCCTCCCTTACTCTCTCAATCTTCCATTTCATTCCCTGCATAAGGTATGGCTACATTTTATTTGCTTGCACTCTTCTACTCCACCTTCATTGCATACAATTTGTTATGAATTCTATAAGTCTTTATATTTTCTAGTTGTTTTATCATCTACCAATGGTATGTGTTTAGTGTACTAAATTTTGAATTATTCTTTCATGTTTTTGACCATACTCAACCCAAAAAATCATCATATGTGCACCATTTGATGCCTTTAGAGCTTGCATTAAGTAAGCAATGGCCTAGATATTGCTTTCACCATGGATGCCAATGGTGGGCACTTTATTTTTCCTTGCTTGGGGGTTTTATGAGAGCGAATGACACTCCATGACCCAATATGGTAGGGTGGACATTGGGTGTTACTTTCTTATGTTGACAGTGCATTCTGCGACATACACCAGGTATGTCTAAGTTTTGTTTACTTCATTCCTCGCATTACAACTTCATATAAAATTGTATGTTATAAAATAATCAACTTTCGCATCTCTTGGTTTACATGTTGTGTATCAATTAGAGATGACCACTGCACTAATATTTGCACTTTGCTCCTATTCTTCCAGATCATACTCAATCCATAATGTGGATTCCAATGATTTTATTTATACTCATTAGTATCCAAAAAATTCCTTCTATCATTGATCAAAGTGGTAGGGTGCACACCACCCCTCATTTTCTTCCCTGCCTGCTGGAATGTAGCGCATGCACAAGTATGCTTAAATTTTACTTATTTCATACCTTGCATTACATGTGTACTATATATTTTGTAGTATACATTATAGAGCTATTTAAATCTATTGATTTACATATTATGTCTCAAATACAGATGTTCACCACACTAGACTCATTTTGTTGTGTTTTATTTTATATATTTTATGTACACATTGTATATTTCTGACATAAGATTCAAATAGAATTCATATGTTTGAGGCTATGGTTGTCATAGAATAAAATAGTTAATGTTAATCCACTTTCTCTTAGGGTCCATTGGACATTGGTTTCAATGGGGTGCTCTTCAAAAAGGTTGTTTCCTTTCAATTTTCAAAGCCATACTATTCACAAAAGACCAAAAAATTTATTGATTATTGTTTTCTATCTTAACCTGCATTCATTTATTTTGCATAGGGTTCTCTTGTGCACGCTATGTTATTTCAATTTAGAGCATGCATTAAGTAAGCAACAACCTAGACATTGCTTTCACCATTGATGCCAATGGTGGGAAATTTATTTTTCCTTGCTTGGGGGTTTGGTGAGAGCGCATGACGCTCCATGACCCAATATGGTAGGGTGGACATCAGGTGCTACTTGCTTATGTTGATAATGCATTCTACGACATACACTAGGTATGCCTAATTTTTGTTTACTTCATTCCTCGCATTACAATTTCATAGCAAATTGTATGTTATAAAATAATCAACTTTCACATCTCTTGGTTTACATGTTGTGTATCAATTAGAGATGACCACTGCACTAATATATGCACTTTCCTCTTATTCTTCCAGATCATACTCAAGCCATAATGTGGATTCCAATGATTTTATTTATACTCGTTAGTAGCCAAAACATTCCTTCTATCATTGATCAAAGTGGTAGGGTGCACACCACCCCTCATTTTCTTCCTTGCCTACTAGAATGTAGCGCATGCAAAAGTATGCTTAAATTTTACTTATTTCATACCTTGCATTACATGTGTATTGTATATTTTGGAGTATACATTATAGAGGTCTTTAAATCTACTGATTTACATATTCTGTCTCAAATTTAGATGTTCACCAAACTAAGCTTCACATTTACTTGTTATTTTCCCAGACCATACTCCAGCTATAATGGTGATTTTGATGAACTAATTGCAAAATTAGTTGAAATGGTCATATGGCAACTAGATGCCACTATACTCAATGTTGATTATGATAATCAAAATCATACCAGCCTTGATAAGAGTCATCAAGGCCATATATTCTTGCTCGGCGGTTTGGTGACAGTCCATAAAGCTTCATGACCCAATATGGAAGGCTGGAAACCACAACTCATTTTGTTGTGTTTTATTTTATATATTTTATG
This sequence comes from Sequoia sempervirens, assembly GCA_007258455.2. NCBI lineage: Eukaryota > Viridiplantae > Streptophyta > Pinopsida > Cupressales > Cupressaceae > Sequoia > Sequoia sempervirens. The sequence continues at coordinate 129,488 of VDFB02072023.1, forward strand.
TAGACATTTGTATATTTCTGACATAAGATTCAAATAGAATTCATATGTTTTAGGCTATGGTTGTCATGGAATAAAATAGTTAATGTTAATTCACTTTCTCTTAGGCTCCATTGGACATTGCTTTCGATGGGGTCCGCTACAAAATCCTATCTCCTTTCAATTTTCAAAGCCATACTACTGACAAAAGATCAAAAAATTTACTGATTATTGTTCTCCATCTTAGCCTACATTCATTTATTTTGCATAGGGTTCTCTTGTGCATGCTACGTGATTTCAATTTCTCTTTCTTGTATACGCTTTGTGTTACCTCCATTTGGGCATTATTGATTACAGTTTTGTTGCTTAAGCTATATTGTTTTATTCTGCTGAATGTGCTATTGAAAAGGCTCCATTTTATGGGTTTCATTTTCTACTTATGGTTGCAACAAAATAAAATAATACATGTTCATTCTATGTTTACTTATGTTATGTATTATTAATTATTTTAATATTATCTGCCTTACGCTATATTTGGTACATTTTAATATCAATATATATATGTAAGAATTAAATTGTCCAAATTATGGAGTTTTTGTCAAAGGGTATGTGCAGGATCATGGTGGGCCAAAAAGTGGCAATGAGGAAAAAAAAACGTCTTTCACCAACCGAAAAATGCGAAAAGAACGTGTTGAAATTTTTTAGGCTCGGGTGTCACCATACCAAACACCAAACCTACTTTTACAAATTGGATATCCGATTTGCAAAAAGCATATATAAAGAAAGTCAAGCGTTGTTTTGAAGTCATTTGACAGTGAAGAACCTGCGGGCGCACAGTGCATTGCTTCTTCACGTAACGGATATCCAATTTGGAAAGGTAAGTTTTTTTATTTTTATTTGATTTGATTCAATTTTGATTTAGATTTCAATAATTTCATATGGTTTTTTGTGGATTTTTTAAAAAAATAAGGTTTTTGATTGAATTTTTGTGAAAAATTTGAGTTTATAGTAGATTTTGATAAAAAAATGAATGTTTCTTGTGAATTTTTTTTCACAATAGGGTTTTTGATTGAATTTTTATGAAAAAATTGAATTTAGAATGGATTTTGATTAAAAAAAATGAATGTTTTTTATGGATTTTTTTTCAAAATAGGGTTTTTGATTGAATTTTTATGAAACAATTGAGTTTAGAATGGATTTTGATTTAAAAATAGTAATTCATTTATATTGTCTAATTTTAGATTAATTATTTTTTAACTTTAATTAGGCATTATGGCTGTCGAGAATGAGAATGCACAAATTCCACTAGTTGAGAATGAAAATCCACCAGTGAGAATCAAAATGTAGAAATGCCAAATGCTCCACCACCTCTGCAGCCATCAATTGAAGACTTAGTTCATGAAAAATTGGAGCAATTGAGGGGAATTTGTGATGTTTATAAGAAAATCCCTCAATTATCCTGTATGTCAACCACATTGATAGGAATAATTACAAATGTAGAAACCCTCTCCACCCAACATAATGCATTTCATTCGTGGCAAGAAACCATGAGGCAATATTATGCATGTGGATTGTCTTATGATGATGTGAAAGATCTCCAAATAACAAAAGCCCAAATAGCCTCTTTATTTATTAACCCCAGCACTGGTTTGCCAGTTAATGTTAACAAACCAAAACTTTCTATAAAATGGTACACGCATAGGGGCATAGTAGATAACTTTTGGGATCATTGGTGTATGGTTTTTGATAAACCACCCAACAATAATCTTGATGTACCTTTTTACTTTATTAAAAAATTATATGCTGAGTTTTTGTTAGGGAATCATGTCAATTACTTTGACATTAAACCCTTCCAGGGTGTTGGTGGAGGTTTTCCCCAGGATAGGCCAAGGGCAGCTAGAGTAGTTAGGCGCCCACATGGTTCCCATCCTCCCCTTCCTCCACCACCTACAGTACAACATCCGGATATTACGGAGGATGTAGCTAAACAAATGATCCAGGCCATTCACTCTTTGAGTGGTCTTTTGGTTTCCCATGCTTCTTCAATAGCTCAACCATAGTTTGGTGATCTTGGCGATGGATCCAATGCTGTTGCATCATCCTCCTCGGGTCCACATATTTGTGTGCCACATATTTGTAATACGTGCCAGCAAATATGTTTGGGTCCTATTGTATAGCCCCCTGAGCAGCTATTAGATACTTCTGATTATGACATCCAGGATGTGGAGATTATAGCAGATCACAAGCAGGGGAGTGGAGCACACCCTACAGAGTCCTCTCCTGCTAGAGAGGTGGACATTGGAGAAGTTACACAGTTAAAATTTAAGGTGTGAATTCATAATTTTCATTTTTTTAAAAATGAATATTAATAAGAGATAGTATCAAGTACTAATATTTATTTACATGGTCTTTTTAACAGTTAATGTCTGAGGAGGAGCTCACACGGGTGACTAATAGCACCCTTAGGGACATTTCATTTGGCCTCGAGACACACACAGTATGTATTTTCGCACTCACTCATTTACATTTTTTTACTGTATACTTGCTTGTCCTTAATGAAATTATATATTAACTTATGTGTTTATCTTATTCTCTACTTGTAGGAAACACCTAGTGCAAGCGAGGTGCGATGCTCTCCAGACTATGGACGCACAATGTTAGATAAGGGAGAGGTAATTGAACTCAAATTTGATTGAATTAAGATTTATAAGATATTTTATTGATTATGCATACATTGACATAGATTTGTAGTTTCATATGTACTTGTCATTTTATGTACAAGCAGTTGTGAGCTATACATCATTGTTGATAAGTGCCACAACACCTGAAGGAGTAGGTATTCAAACACCTAAAGGAGGAGGTGTTGAAACACCTCAAGGAGGAGGTGTTGAAACCTAAAGGACATACATAAAAAGATTAGCCTAAAGAGGTATGTGTTTATTTTATTTTGTGCTTGGTAAATATGTTCTTATTACTGACAATTCTATGCTAACTTGGATCAATTTCATGTTTTTGTTCACATATATAGATTGATGTTACAAAAGTTGGTTTGGTTAGTTCTTTGAGAGGGGTATATTCTAGGATTCTTGACCCTTCGAAGAGACATATATTTCAAGTAATCAAGATTTCAATTTTAGAGTTCAATTATAATTCAATGTGTATTGATTTTTATGTTAATTATTCGATTTTAAATTATATAGTATAACTAATCTCAATTGTGGTTTAACTTTTTCTTGTGCAGCTACCTTCAGAGCCAACAAGTGCTTCAAAGAGGCTCCATTTTGATGATCCACCAGTAGTTTAGGATGAGATAGAAATTTTGGCATGTAAATTTTGAATAGATACCGAGATGGCATATGCCACATATTGTAAGACTTTGTTTGAGTTGGCATTGATGCCATTTTTGTATATGGACATACACTTGATTATTGGATAATTTGATATATATAGAAGTTGACAATCGAAATTTAATTTCCTCCTCATGTGCATGATTAAACTCTTTGAAAATTTAATCAAGTGAGCAATGGTTAAATGTCAATGTACAATAGCATAAAAAGAATGGTTAAATATTATGTATTTTATATTCATATTGTTGATTAAATTGCATTGCAAATCTTTCAAACTCAAAGTATTACTTCACATTGCATAAGTAACAACTAGATTCTGATAGATGAAAAAATTTCAATAACAATCTAGTTTTTACAAAGTCAACCTAAGCAGTTATGCAATTACTTCACATTACATAACTAATAACTAGGAGCAGCTATCAATTGTATTAGCTTGTCATGGAATTCTATGAGACCAAATTTCTTTCAAGAAACTTGGCACAAAACTCACAAAAATGTAAAGAAAGCACTCAAACAAACTTTAAAGGGTCTCAGGCCTACTGCCCCCTCATTCCACATGCTATGCAACCATTTACTTGTGTTATTTTTATGATCAGATTTAATGCACAAAAAAATGATTCTAAATCAAACACAATAACACAATAGATACCCTAGGAAAACCCTCCTCTTGATAATCTTTCTCACTAACTCGCACTTGATATGAAATGGAATGTATGAAAAATGTATGTCTGAAAACAATGGAATGTATCTAATATATATACAAGCTGAGAGAGATGTGAATCTTCACAATATAGGTCGGCCTCCAAAAATAATGTGCCTCCTCAAAGATTGCGCCTCCAAGATAGAAGTCAGCCTTCATAAAATAATAAATATTATTTGACATAAATCATGCCTCAAGCATGTCGGCCTCTTCATAAATGCACCTCTTCATTAACTCGCATCTCTTGATGAATTAGCATTAATCACAAATCGATATATATATATAAATTAAATAGCTTTGGCTATATTTGATTTATTCTTATGTAGAGGAGATCGCTGGAACGATATGACTGACGCTGCAATAATCATCAACACTCCCTCTTAGCTAGGGAGGATACTTCCAGCTGCACAAGGAAAATCACCTCATCATGATGCCTAGTACTATGGATACAACCATAAGTGAAAATAAGAATATCATCTCATCATGATATTAGATATTGCCTCAACACAATATCAACCATAATGGCTACAACCATATTATGGTGTGTACAAGTGTTCATTGCAAACCTCAACTGAAACAAAATCCAGAGGTGCTCTTCTAGTCAGCAACACAACCATCTTCTTTAGGTTTAGCAGGCTCCCTCTGAATCTTTAAGTACTCTTCCAGTCAGCAACACAACCATCTAGAGGTGCTCTTCCGATCAGCAACACAACCATCTTCTTCAGGTTCAATAGGTTTAGTTTCATGGCTGCAAGTTGTGACTTCACGTTTGATCATTTCTTTGGTTGGCATGACTTCCTCATAAGATGCCTCAAGATTTTCATCGCTAAGCAATCTATCATCACCTTCCTGCAGTAGAGTTGTCAACATTCTTCAAAAATCATAAGAATTCTTTTAGTACACTCAAGAGTTATCAGATGTCTTCTTGCAGTCTCAAAAGTTATATTTCCTCTTGGAATGAAAATGCTTGTTTGCAAAACAAATGAATAAGAATGAGGTAGTTAAGGTGTTTGAAGTTATTTAGAGGTCACTTTTAGGGTGGAAGGCTTAAAACTCCATTTTAAATGCACAAAAAGAATGAAATTGCATCAAACCAAGTTTGTGAAGAAGTTAACTATGTTGCCCACTAGTTTCCCTTAAGAGTCCAAAGTGCTAAAAGGAAACAATCTTTGAAGGTCTATTTCTCGGAGACCATGATGCTTACAGACTCTCCGTCTAAGGCTATGGGATCATGTTGGGACCATCTCAAAAACCTCTCTCATTTTTTGCTATCTTAGAGGCGTTTTCCTGTGGTGATGACTTTTCAGTGGAGGGAAAAGTTGCCAAATGCAAGTAGTGTAAAGTTCCAAAGTGGTGCAACTTTCATTCCGCAACTCGTACGACCAAACAGACTGTTCCAACATGTCCGGATGGTTACGTTTACGCTAGGGATGGTCCTCTCTTGCACCCAAATATGTCCGAATCACTCAGAGCTACATTGGATCAGCGATTTCCCTTAAGAGTCCAAAGTGCTAAAAGGAAAAATATTTGAAGGTCTATTTCTCAGAGATCATTGATAATTCTGAGTCTCCATCTAAGGCTATGGGATTGTATTGTGACCATCTACAAAAACCTCTCTGATTTTTGCTATCTTGGAGCGTTTTCTGTGGAGATGACTTTTAGTGGAGGGAAAAGTTGCGGATGGCGGTGTAAAGTTGCAAAGTGGTGCAACTTTCATTCCATAACTTCATTATGACCAAGCGGACTATTCCAACACATTCGAGATGGAATGCGTTTACACTAGAGGATGGTCCTCTCTTGCACCCAAATATTCCAAATCACTCACGAGCTACATTGGATCGGCGATTTTCCTTAAGAGTCAAAAGTGCTAAAAGGAAAAAATATTTGAAGGTCTATTTCTGGGAGGCAGGTGATGCTTATAGACTCTCCGTCTAAGGCTGTAGGATTGTGTTGTGACCATCTACAAAACCTCTCGGTTTTGCTATCTTGGAGGCATTTTCCTATGGTGATGACTTTTGAGTGGAGGAAAGGTTGCGGATGCAGCGATGTAAAGTTGCAAAGTGGTGCAACTTTCATTCACGCAACTTCGTGCGACCAAGCGGATTGTTCCAACACGTCACGGATGTGTCGTTTGCGCTATGGATGGTCCTCTCTTGCACCCAAATATCGAATCACTCTAAGCTACATTGGACCAGGCAATTTCCCTTAAGAGTCCAAAGTGCTAAAAGGCAGCAATCTTTGAAGGGCTATTTCTTGAAGACCATGACTTCTGAGACTCTTTTGTCTAAGGTATGGGATCATGTTGGGACCATCTACAAAAACCTCTCTCGGTTTTGCTATCTTGAAAGGCATTTTCCTATGGTGATGACTTTTTGGTGGAGGGAAAAATTGCGGATGCAAGCGGTGTAAAGTTGCAAAGTGAAGGCCTTTCATTCACAACTTCATTATGACAAAATAGAATGTTCAACTGCGATGCGGATGGGTACATTTATGCTAGGTTTGGTCCTCTCTTGCACCCAAATCTGCAGAATCACTCAGAGCTATATTGGACAGTGAAATTAGAGTGAAAATTTGATCTGGAGACCTGAGGGCACAATCACAAAATTCTTTGAAACCTTCTTATTTGAGGCATCTAACAAGATTATTCGACCTCTTTGGACAGTCCAAAACTCCCTTAAAACTTGACAAGCAACTAAATACAAATTTCACTCTTTAACCCTTAAACCCTTTAATAGTGAGAAACTAGTTTTTGTCCAATTACTCCACAATATTCCAAAACACCAGACAAACACATGACTGATTCAAACACCCATATCCAAGTTACACAACATATATGAGAAAAAAATAGACTCCTTTGGACCAGCGTTGACTTCCTATACATTCACCCTTCAACAGGCTACTCAATTAGCCCAAAAATGCAAAGCAACATACCTTCAAACACCACACAGACCCATGAAACTTTGGGACAGCAAATAAATTGCTAAGAAAACAAAGATTTGGCAATTGGATTCCATTTGTACAGAATTTTAACCATCAAATAAAAAAACCCTTATTTTTAGTGTAATTCTTGAGGGTTTATTGGATGTAGCACTTCCACAAACTTTCAGACTCTGCCACCACCTTAGACACCTTTATTTAGGCCCCAATATGCTTAGAAAACAAAGAAACTTCTAGTATATTAGAGATTTTTGCAAACCCTAGGGTAAAAACTCTATTTTCAAGTGAAAAAAATCACCATTTTTAGACCTTTAACTCTTCATTTTATTTCAAAACCTGGTTCTCCACACCTTCCACTCTTGAAATAATGTCAAGACATGTAATAAAGTTTCTAAATAAATTTTTTATACAAAAATGCTTAAATGGCTTGTGCATAGGCAAAAAACACAAGAAAAATAGTAAAATATGAATTGAGCAATTGAAACTTTATTGATTCAAAGAAAAAACCTCCTTCAACCAAAACCATTCTTGATAGTTTAAAACCATGAACCACCCCAACGTGTAATTATGATAGCACTCAAGATAGAATCCATGAATAGATAATGTATTTGACCAATAACTCATCTAGAGCACAAATTCCCAAAACTAGCCCTCCACTATGAACATATCAACTAAGTAGGAACCCATAACATTGTGGAAAGATGATCCAGTTCTCCCAATGTAACTCCCAAGGATTACATGTGAGAGATGGTCAATTTCATTGATGGCAATGGTGGTCAACACCTCATGATCATTCAAGTACTCATTCTAACAATATAAGAGATTTACACATCAAATTGCAAGTGAATATAATTTACTATATCTTAACATAAAAAATGCAAAACCTAATAGAAAAATGTATCAATGACATACAAGGATGTATAAGAAAGTTCAAATTTGAAAATAGAATGTAAACTTAGAAAACTGTAGATTTGAAAACCTTAATAATGTAAAACTCTAAAAAGAAGGTTGGATCAAGTGTAGGATTGGTTGGGCTCAACAAAATATAAAGAAAAAAAGGTTTATTTATGAAGTTAACCTAGGATAATTAAGTAAATGCAATGAATCAAACACAATCAACCTAACATAATTAAGGGTTACTCTAGATGTTCAAATTTGTTACTCATTTTTATTGCATTGAATCAAAATGTCTCACTATTAATTGCTCCAATGCTATAAGATAAATGAATGTTTTCATGATTATAATGAATATATTGTATGTTATTAATGCTATCGTATATCATCAAATTATGCCAAACATGTGTTTAGTCAACTCAAAGTGGGTGAATGATGCCACTTAGCCAAAAGTTTGAATTTTGAATTTTAAAATGAAAGGGAATAGGTTTGTGACCATGAGGTCACCCTTGCAATTGAAGAAGTGTCCTAGAATGGGTTAATAGTTAAATCTAAGTGGCTAACAATCAATTCCAGGTGGCTAATGGATAAATGAGGGCATACCCATTGGTGAATGTGATAAATGGGAAAATAAGGTAAATGTATAGATGTGTGTGAATAAGAATAGGATAGGGCTAATTGTATAGTGATTTAAGTATGCAAATTGATAAAAGGCTAGAGAGATGAGCTTGAATTTAGATGTTGAGTCACTACGTACATGTATCAAGACATTTCTTCAAAATAGACACAAAATTGTGTGGGAAATGAAATGGTATGCACAAATTTTACTGTTACAATTACACACATATTGATTTACAAATGCTTTGCATATAGATTAAATTTACTTCAAAATTAATACCTATTAATAAAACTTTCACCATAACAAGACTTCTTGCAATTACTTCAATTGTAGCATACATAATTTCATATTGCACCTATCAATGTGCCCATTACATCTTCACGTGTGATTGCTAGTATATGTATGTCTCTTAAAAAACATAGATGGGTTAAGCTCTCTCCTTACTCTTTGAGTAAGAGATAGTAGGGGAGAGGAATAGATAGTATTACAAAACCTGGTTCAAACGAGCATACCGACAGGAAAGAACAGGAAGAAAACCTTCAGTTGTAGCTCAATTAAGTACAAAAATAGACCCCTTAACAAAACCTATGATTTTCCAAAATATAGACCCCTTTACATTTTAAACATACCCTTTATACAATGCCAAAGATTTTACCCATATTTCAAAAAAATTCACTGGGTATAGATTATGCCAGACATTTGACAAGCACCTGTACAAACCATCAAGGTAGCTTAGAATAACCAATCTATATTATTCTAAATGACACAAAATATGATGAGATGGTAATGCAAACTATAAAAGACGCTTAGAATAACCAATCTATATTGTTGTAATATGTTGCATACCTCTTTGAAAGGATCAGAGTTGGCTATTTTTGCAGTAGGTCCATGATCAATCGTGCCAGGACTATCGCAAAAGTGGGAAAATGAGAGATCTATATTGTCACAATAGAAAAGATGCTTAGAATAACATATCTATATTAATCTAAACAACCTAAATGATGATGAGTTGGTGATGCAAACTATAAAAGATGCATACCTCTTGAAAAGATCAGAGTTGGCTATTGTTGCAGCAAGTCCATGATCAATCATGCCAGGAATATCGCAAAAGTGGGAAAATGAGAAATATATATTGTCACAATAGAAAAGATGCTTAGACTAACATATCTATATTAATCTAAACAACTTGAATGATGATGAGTTGGTTATGAAAACTATAAAAGATGCATACCTCTTTGAATGGATCAGAGCTGGCTATTGTTGCAGCAGGTCTATGATCAATCTTGCCAAAAATATCACAAAAGTGCATACAAAATATCACTATTAAAGACACCTGCATTGCAATAGTATATAAAATATCAGTATTAAATAAAGAAAACTAATGAACTTAACCATAATGAACATAAGCATTCTACCTTCCATTCTTGAAAATGCTATTCAAGTGTTCCTAAAGGGTCATCTCTTTGCTTAAGAGTATCCAATATTGCTTCATGATCAACATTACTAAGTGTCCATAGTTATTTTGTCTTTGGTCTGGCATGATGCTTCAACAACTTAACATTTGTTGCTATAACAAGGTGCAAATACATGAGAATGGTTTTGTGTTTCTCATAGTCTTCAAATGTAGGTATGTCATTATTTCTAATCATGTATGTTCACAACCAAGTTCCTGCAACCACAACTGAACCTATAGGATACATGAAACCATCATCATCTTCCATCGGTTGTGTTAGCTTATGCTTTACCCACACACATCGAGCCAACCAATAGTCTGATCTCTCTTCATTCCCTTGCGGTGAAACAACTACAAAAATATGTCCTATCTATAGTAGATCTGAAAGTAGGTCGTAATCAACTGAACTTTCCATTGTGTCATTTGTCATGTATATTGTTTGAGATAAAGGAGTTAGATATTGTGGTACCCATGTATCCACCCACTCACTTGACTCGCATTGATCCCACTCACACTGAAAACAACTTTGACAAAAACAAGCCAACTCTCATGTCCAAATGGTCCATGTGCCTGCATCTGAGCTTCGAAATGAATGCATCTTTGAAGAATCTTTGATTGTATGACAATCTAATCTGCCTCCCACTGTACCCTCCTCAATGAACCAAAAGAATCTGTGCACTGTTGAATCAAGTGTCCCTCCCTATGACAATGTTGAACTACACCAATCAACTATAGAACGTGCATCGCTAAATTTTTCTCTTGACATCTTCAATTGCTCCTTAACTAGAGCTTTCTTTACACATGCACCTGCTCTATCATGCTCCCCTTTCCCATGTCCAGCTTCAAAAAAACTCCAAATATGAGGTAGACCCTTGTCTACATGCATTCTACTCAAACAATAAAACATACGAGCATTCTTGAATTGACCTCTGCAATTATCTAACCAAATTAGATGTTGGCCCAATGCTATATCATGCTCCTGCAAGAACTCAAAAAAATTCTCGAAACAATATTGGACATATTCAGACGAGTGAGATCTATCATCACTCATATAAAAATGATACTCTTTGATTATCTTTCAATCCTCCTCTGTACTATCAGGTGCATGTCTAAACGTTATGTGGACAAAAATAGCAATCTAAATGGAATTGTAATACTGATATTGTACCTCATTTTTTGGTTGCAATGTGTAGTTTTCTGCAAAATCAACCACTGATATAATAGAGCCAATCGGAAAAGAGTCCTTACACATCCTAAATTGTTGATCCAACCACTAAGACCTATGACTATGCCTTGCATACTTGTAGAAAAGATTGTCCTTAAAATCTGAAATAAAATTAGCAACATTGCATTCTTTTGTAACCAACTCACATCTAGAACCTTCACCTCCACTTTTCAAAGTATATTTGACTATCTCATATCTCTTTTTCTCAACAAGCTTCTTTCCAAATTCATGTTCAGAAATCTCATGAAAACATCGAACAAACTTTGACAAGCCACCACATTGTGAGCACTTTGCATTTAAACAATCATTTCTATAGAAAAAGCAACCATCATCTCTAGAACATAAAAATAGATCTAGCAAGTCCCCTGATGATTTCGGAAGATGCATTGCACCACACTCCTACAACATTTCATTAGTATGCAAAGTAGAACGGATATAGCATAATAGCTCATGGTACATTGAAAACTCCACATGGTATTTGCAACAACACGTATTACAAATCTTAAGAGGCACACAATAAAATAGCTTCAAACCCTCAAAAGTCCTTTGCGAGATTTCCATATTTTTATGTGTTTCAATAAATTTTTTGAACAACATTGTTTGGCTTGATTCCAAGAAATGTTTAGGATGTGGTGTACGGTCTCGAATGCCAATTCTAAACTTTAGAACATCCTTTGCATTGGGTGATACTCTAGAGTTATCATGCCAAAATTGTTGAATTACCTGCTTTACATTATTAGTTAGCTTCTTATCAACACGTGGAAGCCTCCCAGAAAGATCCCATGTATCATTTTGAAGAGAATCATCTATTCTTTCTCTTCTTGCAAGTACTCTATCCAAAGTTTTACGATTTATGTCAAAATAAATTCAAGTTTGTCTCATAAAGTGAGCCTTTTTGAATTTATGGCTTACTAGGGCAGTTGTAATGACTCTCCAAGCATCTCTCTTATCCTTTTCCTTGTTAATTTTTCCAATAGACGTGAGAGCATTAAAAATATTTTTGACAATAATAGAATTTTTTTCAGTTTTCTCGTTCACATGAATATTCAATTTGTCTAGCAAAGGTCTCATCTTTTGCATCTTTAACAATTGTACAAAAAGTTGGCATTGCTCGGTCAATGTCTTATCACTAAAATATTGGTTGAAAAGTCTTCTAGCCCACAACCGAATAGTTCGTGTTGACCTCTTGCCTTCAAAAGTGTTTATAATTTTCTCATCAAATTCAAGTAACCATTTAGGGGTTCTTGAAGGTCTTGAAATTGGAATGTCTTTCTTCCATACAAGGTTCTTCATTTCTCATGTAATTTGGTGAAACATAATTTACACTTGCTTCAATATTATGTTCAAAATATTCATTTCCAACGTTTTCACCTTGAACATTTTCAATATCAATTTGAATAATTTCATTCCCAATTTCAATATCATGTTCAACATCTTCAAATCCAACATTTTCACCTTGAACATTTTCATTATCAATTTCAATATTTTCATTCCCAATTTCAATATCATGTTCAACATCTTCAAATCCAACATTTTCACCTTGAACATTTTCATTATCAATTTCAATAATTTCATTCCTAATTTGAATATCATGTTCAACATCTTCAATTCCAACATTTTCACCTTGAACATCTTCAATTTCCTCTTCACTTGAAAGACCATAGGGGTTAGGTTCACCAATATTTAACATACCTTGTCTTCTCTTCCTATGACTTTCTCTATCTCTTTGCTTATATGCTTCATTTTCTTCTTTTGTAAGCTTTCTCTTACATTTTTACTTTCAACGACTGCTGCTCCCCATTATACCTCATAAAAGATGCTAAAAATCATTGCTTATGACAAATTTCAATAGAAGATGCTCCAAAAAGTTGATCTTTGTCTCTTCCTATCTAAAACCGTCTGTGTGTCACCTACAAATAGAATGTAGGGTTCATTTGAATGCACAAAACGACCCACATGGGGCTTTTCTATGGCCCACAAATCCGATATCCGTTATGATATGATATCCGATTCATTTGAAAAAAATTTGTGATACTTGTAACAGTATAATTTTTGTTCTACAAATCGGATATCCAATTTGTTTACACATAGACCTAAGGGTTAATGGTAGATGGTAGAGGGTTTAAGGGTTAAAGGTTTAGGGTTTAGGATATATGGTAGAGGGTTTAAGGGTTAAAGTTTTATGGTAGAGGGTTATAAGGGTTTAGGGTTTCATGGTTAAGGTTATAGGGGAGAGAGATAAAGGAAGGGAGGGTTAAGGGGAGAGGGTAGAGGGTTTAAGGGTTAAGGGGAGAGAGATAGAGGGATTGAGTGAGAGAGAGACCTAAGAGAGGGAGAGGGCGTATGATGGAGAGACTTGAGAGAGAGAGAGAGGGAGGGAGTGGGAGAGAGATAGAGGGAGGTGGGGTTAAGGGTAGAGGATAAATGGTTCAAGGGTTAAGGGTTTAGGGTTAAGGGTTGAGGGTTTAAGGGTAGAGGGGAGAAGGATAAAGGGAGTGAGTGATAGAAAGACCTAAGAGAGAGGAGAAGTGGTAGGAGGGAGATACTTGAGATAGA